>VZRX01011122.1:0-30281 GCA_013398075.1 Notiomystis cincta
AGGAGGAGGAGGAGGAGTGGTGCCCTTCCAGCACGTGGGTCTCCACGCAGCCCGGCCGGCAGGGCCCGGCGCAGCGCGGGCTCGCCGGGGTTCTCCTCGCGGTGCCCACCTTGGTGCCCGCGGGGGCGCAGGAGCCGCAGGGAAGCAGCCCGGGGTGCGGGCACGGCGCGGGCAGGGCGGGAGCAGCGCACTTGATCCCGCCGGGAACGAAGCACTGCTGCTTGTACTGGTACCCGTAGTAGGACATGGCTCCGGACAGCCTGGGAAACACAGGGGAGGCGGCTGGAGGAGTCCCCGGGGAGCTGCTGGGCTCTGCCACGGGAATGGGAGCCCTCAGCTCTCCATCCAAAGTGCCCAGGCTGAAAATCCCTTGTTGGGGGGGGGAGCAGGGAGCTGGGATCCCTGGGAAAAGGGGAATTTCGGGCGTAGCTGTGAAGGGATCTGTGTTTCGGTCTGGGATTAGTGCTGAGGTTCTCGGTTCCTTACAGGGAGGACTCGCATTTATTTCCCTTCCAGGTGCCTCACCTGACGCTGGGATTGCTTCCTGCTGGCAGTGGGAAGGGCAAAGGAAGGAATTGCCCTTGGACCCCGCAGTTTGGTGGCAGTTGCTGCTGCAGATGTCCAGGACCCCTCCTCTCATCCCAATTCCCATGGCAGGGACAACTCCCACTGTCCCAGGTTGCTCCAAGCACCCTCCAGCCTGGCCTTGGACACTTCCAGGGATGGAGAATCCATGGAATAACCTGGGCCGGGCCTCTCCACCCTTACAGGGAACAATTCCTCCCCAAAATCCCACTGGAATTCCCCCTCTGTCACTCTGACCCCATTCCCTGTGTCCTGTCCCTGCTGTTCCCAAGGAAAATTCCCTCTCCAGCTTCCCTGGAGCCCCTGCAGATTCCCAGGGGATTCTCAGCCTGGCAAAGACCAATCCAAGCCTGGATAATTATTACCTGAACTACTAAAATAAGTGGCCTGTAACGAGGGAGAATTCTAGAATTCAATTCTAACAAAGCAAATAAAAGATATGGATCAAAGAAGAAGATGAAGAAACCTCACATCCCAAATTGGGAGAGGTTCTGTAAATCTCAGGCTCAACTTTAAACACCTTTTTCTGTCTCTGCCTTTAAAAATAATAGCAACAAACCCAAGAAAGACCCTTTAAAAGCAGCAACTGCCTTAATCCCCAGAGCCAGGGTATTCCTGCAGGATCCAGATCCCACTTCCAAGTCCCAGCAAAGTGGTATTTTCTTAGGAAGAGAAACAGGGAAATAACTTACCGAGCTCACGGAGGAGAGTGAGGACTGGAAGGGAGGCTTGGAAATGGGGGTTTTTATATGGAGGTTTTATAGTCCTTCAGGCTTCATGGAAAACCTGAGCCTGAGCATCAAATCCTAATAAACCACGGGAGGGAATTGGTTCATATGCAACTTTTTTCACCGGCTGTAATTATTTTACTCACTTGGGCTCGTTAACGCTTCGTTATCCCCAAATCTCATGAAAAACACCTCACACCCTGCGGGCTCTTTCCATTTTAAAGCTTTATGGGAGAGGGAAAAGCCGCCTTTTATCCCCTTGACCTCGTTAGGTGCATAAAGAAATGCATCGCTCTGCTCCTAAAGCTCCTTTTGTGGGAGTGACAATCGGGAAGAGGCAGTGGGGGAGCGGGAATTGTGGGCTCTCACTCTGTTTTTCCTGCAGAGAGGCAGCAGGGACGGGGGAGTGAAGCTTTGGGAGGCGGGATTGGGAGAGATGTTCCCAAGGCTGGCTCTGAGCTGCTCCTTGTGTGGCTGATCCTGTGCTCCTCCAACTGTGCCCCAAGCCCCATCCAGCCTGGCCTTGGACGCTTCCAGGGATGGGGAATCCATGGAAAAACCTGTGCCAGGGCCTCCCCACCCTCACAGGGAACGATTCCTTCCCAACATCTCATCCCGTGCTCCTCTCTGTCAGTCTGAGCCATTCCTCGTTTCCCTGTCACCGGCTGCCCTTGCAAAACGTTTCACCCCAGAACAGGGAATTCTTTCCTTGTGACCACATTGTCCCACCCTGCGATGATCCCAACAGCTCTGGGATGGTCCCAACAGCTCTGGGATCATCCCAAAAGATCTGGGATTGTCCCAAAAGATCTGGGATGGTCCCAACAGCTCTGGGATGGTCCCAACAGCTCTGGGATGGTCCCAAAAGATCTGGGATGGTCCCCACAGCTCTGGGATGGTCCCAAAAGATCTGGGATTGTCCCAAAAGATCTGGGATTGTCCCAACAGCTCTGGGATGGTCCCAACAGCTCTGGGATGGTCCCAAAAGATCTGGGAGGGTCCCAACAGCTCTGGGAACATCGCAACAGCTTTGGGATCATCCCAGCAGCTCTCGGATCATCCCCACAGCTCTGGGATTGCTCCAATAGCTCTGGGATCATCCCAAAAGCTCTGGGATCATCCCAAAAGCTCTGGGATTGTCCCAAGAGCTCTGGGATCATCCCCACAGTTCTGGGATTTTCTCCACAGCTCTGGGATCATCCCAACAACTCTGTGATCGTTCCAAAAGTTCTGGGCTCATCCCAACAGTTCTGGGATCGTCCCAAAAGCTCTGGGCTCATCCCAACAGCCCTGGGATCGTCCCCACAGATCTGGGATCGTCCCAACAACTCTGGGCTCATCCCAACAGCTCTGGGATCGTCCCCACAGCTCTGGGCTCGTTCCAAAAGCTCTGGGCTCATCCCAACAGCTCTGGGATCGTCCCAAAAGCTCTGGGCTCGTCCCCACAGCTCCGCTCTGCACCCGGAGCTCGGCTCTGTCCCCGTGCCTTGTGCCGGGCCCTCGGAAGGGATCCTGCCGCGTGATGTCATTATGGTAATTAGCAGCCTTTGATGTGCTGAGACGCGGCCCTGAAATTGGCTCCGTGCTGGCGTTGCTCGTGTCAGACGTTAATGAGCGTTTGTGAGGGGTTTATGAGGTCCTGTTTTGAAGGTGTTTGTTTCATGTTCTGCTCCTGCTTTATGTGCAGGTAAACACCGGCGTGAGCCAGCTCAGCACCTCAGCAGTGTCTTCATTAATCAGCAGTGTCTTCATTAATCAGGAGTGTCTTAATTTGTCACCAGAGTGTCTTCACTTATCACTGAAATGCCTTCGTGTATCAGCAGAGCAAAGCTGAGTTTTGGGCTGAGAACAGGCACTGATAAAGGTCTTTTTGCCTCTTTCCAGCTCAGAACATCCCTTTAAAAACAAAGTCTGGCTGTTTTAGCTGTGGTTTTGTGTTATCAGAGTTATCAGGGAATCATGGAGAGGTTTGGGTGGGAAGGACTTTCAGGAACATCTCCTTCCACCCCCCGCCACGGGCACCTGGGAGGTGGAATTGTCTCTCCAAACTCCTGACAGGGGAGGCTCAGGGTGGGTATTTGGGAAAATCCCTCCTGGAAAGGGTGGTCAGGCCTTGGAAGGGGCTGCCCAGGGAGGTTTGGAGTGGCCATCCCTGGAGGTGTCCGAGGATGGACCTTGGTGTGTGTGACCAGGTGGCCTTGGAGCTCTTTTCCAACCTCAGGGATCCTGGGATTCTGTTTTTGGTGTTTCATTGGTCTCAGGGATGGATTGGATCCCTGCTCCCTGCTTTTTTGAACACTTCACCCACAGTGGTGTCCTGAGGGATCTCCCTCCTCCTGTGCTGAGCTTTCACTCGATCCTTTCAGGGTTTATCTTTACAAAACCAGTGATTTTTGCACTTTGCATCTTTAGAGCAGCTGGAACTGGATCCTTCAGCCTGTGAATTGAGCTGACTCTGCTCTGCTGTGCTCCTCACTCAGGTGCTGAGTTTTGGCCACGTGTCTCGTGCTGATTCATCACTTTTATTTCCTGATTGTGTCTGAGCTGTTAAAACTCCTGTTAACAGCGATACAGTGACAACATCAGGGCACTAATGAGCTTTTATGACAGGTTTGGAAACGCTTCCAGAGAGCCTTGACATGATTCTTGTCAGAGTTCATGTTCATGTTCACAGAATCCACCCTGCAGGGACAGGAAACCCGAGCAGAGGGAGCAAATCCCAGCACTGTGGATTCCTCCCATGCTGGAGTAAAGACCTGGATTTTTTATTATTAATAAATCTCTGAAATAAGATTCCACGTTTAGTTTAATCTTCAGCTGGCTAAACCCAGTAATTAGGTATTAATTCCAATGTTTTTGACTTTGGGCATAAATTGTTGGCCAATCTAAGATGAGGTGCAGGCAGATGTTGCAATTTCCTTATTTGCTGTGGGTGTCCCACCCCTGGAGGTGTCCAAGGCCGGGATGGACAGGGCTTGGAGAAACCTGGGATAGTGGAAGGTGGAATGGGATGGTCTTGGAAGTCCCTTCCAACCCAAGGGAGAAGGCTTTGAGGAGAGGTTCAGTAAAAGAGAGCAGAAGTAGGAAAATACTTTTATTTTTTCAGCCTAGTGGAACCAGAATGGAGCAGTTGCTGGTGGTGGGAGTGTCCCTCCAGCTCACACCGGTGCCATCCTCGGCATTCCTGGCTCCACTCCTGGCTGTCCCAGGGCCTCCTCCTCGGGTTTAACAGGATGATAACCTGGGATTCATCAGCAGTTGGGATTCCAGAGGCGTCTCCCACTCGTTGTTCCCAACGTGCCGCGGGAGTTGTTCCAACGGGTGCCCTTTGCTTGGAGAAGTGACTCCCTGGAAAAATTGCCTGACGAGGTCTTGCCTCGGTCACACCCCATTTATGGCCTTTTTGCCATTCCCCAAATCCAGTCATGATTTAGGGTTTCGAAAATACGAGGTGTTTGACGTGATACAAAATGTGGTCTTGCCTTTCTTTCTGTTTTATGGTTAAAAGCTGTAAAGGGATCGTGTGCTGTCGGGTTGAAAGAGGAGTCCTGACTTATTTGGGTCTCTAACTATAAAATTCATAACTTTTACAGTGCCCAGAGCTTTGATCAGACTTTTTATTAGTCTGATTTCATCAAAGAACCCAGAAACACATCAAATATGTCCCTCTTTCATCAAATATGTCATCCAAGAATCTAAAACTCCCATTTAGCTTTTTCAGCTCTTCCTGGGCTGAGTCGAGGGTATTTTTATCCAGAGAAGTGTCTGGTTCCCCCCTGCCCAGGAATGAGTCCCTCCATGGAGAAGTTCAAGCCTAAACCCCATAAACACTTTGCTTTTGAGATGCAGAGACAAAGAATCCCCTCTCTATAAACCTGAAATTGCAGACTGGGGAAGGCAGTAAAGGACAGGTCATGTGGGACAGAAGGACAAACCAGTAATTAGCAAGAGTGATTTATCTAAAACAATTGACATCCATTAACGAAGCTGGATCTTGAAAGAATTGTGGTTAGTAATTGATTAGGAAGTTCTGCCCGTGGGTGATTCATGTGCTGGGCACTCTGAGGATGGGTATAAAAGCTCTGGGCCTCACATCTCACATCAACATTTCTCTTGTCTCACTTCTCTTGTGCCGTAGGTAAGTGAATTCCTGAGCTCCTGAATTCCTCCTCTAACCAAGCCTTCGAGTGTGGTTTTGGGATCAGTCTGACATTCTCCTGGTGGAAACCACTGGATGTGGCACTTGGTGCTCTGGTCTGGTTGAGAAGGTGGGGCTTGATCACAGGTCAGGCTCGGTGATCTTGGAGGGCTTTTCCAACCTCAGCGACTCTGGGATTGTGTAAATGGATCCATTTGTGACTCTTCAGCCACTGGGAAATGGAGATCTCCATGAGATCTGAGTAATATTCCATGGAAACTCTTCCCACTTGTGTTCAATACACAATTCAGGGACGTGTTTTAGGTGCTGAGCTATGAGAAACCTCCCCGTCCCTCGAGTCTCTTTGTAGCCTTTTCTTCTCATGCTTGATTATGAAGCCAGTGTGAATTTTATTTTGCTTTTCTGCTCTTCCCTTGCCCTGCAGATCCCCATCCCTGAGCCATGGTCCACTCCCTGAGCCCCTGCACCGACGGCAGCGCCTCCCCCTGCGGGGTGGCCGTGCCCCAGCCCGTGGCCGACTCCTGCAACGAGCCCTGTGTCCGGCAGTGCCCCGACTCCACGGTGGTGATTTACCCTCCCCCCGTGGTCGTCACCTTCCCTGGGCCCATCCTCAGCACCTTCCCCCAGCAGAGCACCGTGGGATCCGCGGGAGTGCCCGAAGTCGGAGCCGGCGTCGGAGGCAGCGTCGGAGGCGTTGTCGGAGGCATTGTCGGAGGTGGTTTTGGTGCTGCACGAACCCCTGGAGCTTCACAAGTTTATGGCAGGGCCAAGTGGGGCCGGGGGTACCCAGTTGGGAGCTGCAGACCCTGCTGCTAAAGCCAGGGAGCTGCTGGAAGAGGGTGACCAGCAGGACGTGGATCCATGGCTCAGCTCCGGAGCACAGCGTTCAAGGAGAGCTGAGCATTTGGGGTGGTGTTGAAAGCATCTGTGGGTGTTTGAACGCCTCAAAAATCCATTTCCATCCTTCTCCTGCCCTTGCTGACTCTCTCGAGCTTTCCTCTCTTTCCAAGCACTCTGTTCTCAAAGCTATGGACTGTTCCTGATTCCTTGGGGGCTTCTGGGGATCTTTGTGGCTTCCTGCTGACAGTAGATTTAGATTAGATTTTAGGGAAAAATTAGGAGGGAATTCTTTCCTGTGAGGCCCTGGCACAGGGTGCCCAGAGAAGCTGTGGCTGCCCCATCCCTGGGAGTGTCCAAGGCCAGGTTAGACAGGGCTCAGGACACCCTGGGATGGTGGAAAGTTCCCTGCCTGTGGCAGGGGTGGAACTGGATCATCTTTAAAATCCCACCCAAACCATTCTGTGCTTCTGTGACTGTGGCAACATCAAGGACCTGGTACGAGACCCACTTCAGATCAGTTTTTAAGCTCTTTTCGTGGTTTCTGATGGATAAAAAGGGCTCTGGAGTGCCCCAGCCCCTGCTCTGCTGCTGTGCTGTGTGAGCAGGGCTGGCTATCACCACCACAGGAGGAACCACCCCAGACATTGCCTGAGTCACCCTGGAGGAAACCACGGCTCGTGGGCACTTTGTGACCTGTGCTGTGTCTCACCTCTGCTTCCTCATTAAACCAGACATTGCAGAAGGTCACTGGTGTGAGGAGTCTCTGTGTGTTCCCTGTCCTTGTCCTGCTGCACCAGCCCCTTCCTATCGCCAGGATAACGAAATTCCTGAGGGATCTGCCAGAGCTCTGTGGGTGCTTCTCCCCTGCACAGCCACAGCTGTCCCTTCCTTTCCCGCAGGTCCAGTCTCTGTGCAGATTTTTGCTCAATATTGGCTTTTCTGGCACCTGTTCCTGGTGTCCCCAGGCTCAGCCTCCCCACCTTGGCAGTGACACCAGCAGAGCACAGGGTTGGAAAATCCCTCCAGGATCCTCGAGTCCGACCTGTGCCTGATCCCCCCTGGTCACCCAGACCAGTGTCCAGTCCTTCCTCTGGACACCTCCAGGGATGGCCACTCCAGACCTCCCTGGGCAGCCCCTTCCAAGGCCTGGCTGCCCTTCCCAGGAGGGATTTCCCCAAATTTCCACCCTGAGCCTCCCCTGGCACAGCTCGAGGCTGTTCCCTCCTGTCCTGGCCCCGTTCCCTGGGATCAGATCCCAAATCACCCCTGGAATCCCCCAAAATTCCCCCTAGATCCCCCTTTTCTCTGGGATGAGCCCCCGCAGCTCCCTCAGGATTCTCCAGACCCTTCTCCAGCTGCCCCAGCCCCATTCCCATCCCGGGACATTCTCCAGCTCCTCGATGTCTCTCAGCCTAACCTGGACTTGAGGCTGATGATCCCTCATGGGATTTGGGGATTTTCTTTGGGAATGTATTGGTAATAAACCTTTCCCAAGCCCTCGTGGCTGTGTTTGAAGTGTTATGCAGCATGTTAGGAACTGCAGCAGCGTCAGCAGGAATTGCAGGATGACGTGGGAACGAGGGATTATTCCAAGGTAGTTACTCTTTGGGGAATTATTATCCTTATATGGAAGGAAAACCAAGCTGCACAGGCACTGTAATAATGTGTAATTAATGTTGATGAGCTCTGGAGCAGGTGATTAAAACCAGATTTTCCCCAACCACATAAATCCAGAGAAATCCCCCAATCTTTATTGTTGGGCTCATGGAGTGTTTGGGAATGAGCTGCAATTTATTGAGGCCTCCCAAGATGCTCTTTTATGGCCTAAGTTGAGACCTGCATTTACCACAACCCAGAAAAATCAGTGAAATGATGAAATTCTACCATTGGGTTTGGATAGAACTATTTTTGATACATTTTTATTAATTTTGATATAAAAGCCCCTCATGTGAAATCTCCTTTTGGGGGGGCTAAAGATATCGGGTATCTCACTAAGAACATTTAATGCTCTTTTAAGATAGAAGCATTTGCTAATGTCTCTTAGGTTCATTCTTGAGCCTAATTACTGGGATTAATGATAATTACAGGTCAATGATACCCATCTAAATATGGTGAATTTTGAAGTTCTTGTTTGTTGGATTTTCCCTGTATCATGTCCCACTTTCCCTTCTCCTGAAAAGCTGCACTCTTTAACAAATAATTTGAAAATCCAGTCCACTTTGGGTGATAAACAGGTGCTTCTCATTTGGGGCAGGTTTAGTCTTGAGGGAGAATCCTCAGCCTCGCAGGGAATCTCTGTGCTGGAGGCAGCTCCTGTGGCATCAGCCCGTGATTGGTTCCCAAGGGAACATTTAAATGGATAATTCCCCAGTGAATACATCCTGCTGGAGCTGGGGTTGGAAGGGAATTACAGGAGTTGGTTTTCTGTTATTTAAATTACCCGGCTGTAGCCTGTTATGATAATATCGCAACCAGGCCGCAAGTTCCTCTCATCATCCAACTTTTCCTGAGCCTTGGGGCATGAAAGAATTCCAGGTTTAGGATCTGGAAGGGGCCTACAAGGAAACTGTGG
Source organism: Notiomystis cincta (assembly GCA_013398075.1). NCBI lineage: Eukaryota > Metazoa > Chordata > Aves > Passeriformes > Notiomystidae > Notiomystis > Notiomystis cincta. The sequence goes on from VZRX01011122.1 coordinate 8,885, forward strand.
AGGAGCTGGTGGTCAGGAACTGGAGTGGCAGGAAAAGGGGAATTGGGTTCACGCTGACAGAGGGGAAATTTAGGTTGGGTATTGGGAAGAAACTCTTCCCTGTGAGGGCAGGGAGGCCCTGGCACAGGAGATTTCATGGATTCCCCATCCCTGGAAGTGCTCAAGGCCAGGTTGGAGAAACCTGGGATAGTGGAGGGTGTCCCTGCCCACGGCAGGGCCTGGAATGGGATGATCTTTAAGGTCTCTTCCCCCACACGGAACAGGTGTAGGAGAAACTCAAATCTTCCTGAGATATCAGGACAGATCCACAGCAAATGAGCTTTGGTGTTGTTGACTCGTTCTTGGGAGGCCCTGGGAGGGTCTGGGCTGAAACTCCATGATGATCCCACACTTCCTGACTTCTCCCGACATGCTGGAATGAACAGGTGAGGAAACGTCCCGTCCCTGTTTGGTGACTCCAGCGACAGGAGCATCTGGGGTGAGGAATTTTGCTCCCTGGGTGTACCCCAGTGTTTCCAGAAGGTTGACCTGCAGCAGAGGAGGAGATCCTGGAAGTGCCCTGGCTTCCTGGAGCAGTGGGAGGCATCGGGACACGCTCAGAGCTGTGACATTCAGAGCAGGAAGGGACGTGAGATGGGTGGCTCCAGGTCAGCGTCGTGGCGGGAGGTGACAGCAGGTGACAGCAGGTGACAGGGCTGGGACTGGCAGCAAATCACCACCTGTGGGTCCTGTCCCCCAGGGAAGTGCTGCTGCCTCGGGAATGATCTGAGGGGAAGTCGGAAGGGAAGGACATCACAAACGATGTGAAGTGGGACCAAAGGATTCAGAATCTCACCCAGATCTTTGTCTGCCTGGGTTTTGTTCCATTTCCCCTCCTGTGCAGGGCTGTCCAAGCCCTTCCACACTCCCTGAGCAGGTAGGAAAAGCCTTTGTGTGCCAGAGGCATCCCAGGGAGATAAGCTGAGTTTACAGTGTTGGGAGACTCCACCATTTCCTAATGTTCTCCTGGGGGAACCCAGCCCATTTTGCTGCTGACTGCAGAAGGGTTGCAAAACCTCTCTTAAAAGCTTTGCCACTTTCAAAGGGCTGCTCTGATTCACTGGGGCCATGCTCTGCTTGGGTGGAGGTTCCTCCCTGAACCCCCTCCCTGGGGCACCCTGATCTGGGGCTGTCCTGCTCAAATTTGGGCACTGGCAAGTCAGACCAGGCCTAACTCTTGGCTGGGGATGCCCCTTGCCAGACAAGGAAATGGAGCTGTGGAGCTCATCTCTGCTTCTTGGGAGTGGTTCCAGGTCAAAGAGTTTCAGGGAAATCCATGACACGATGGAAAGAAATGGATGTTGGGCTGGAGGATCAGCGTTTCTGCTGACTGGCCCTGGTTTTCTGCCCATGGAATGGCTTCTCCAACCTCCTCCTTTAATTATTTTCTTGAGCCTTTCCTCCACTGTGCTCTGAGAGCTGGGAAACGCAGAAATGGTTCTGCAGGAGGCCACCATGGCAAGAGGAGGGGTGGCCATGGCTATCTCTGGGAAATCAGCCCAGAGGTGCCCCCTCACAGCCACTTCTGCAGTAACATTTGTGAGTCCTGCTGACGTCTTTGATGTGGAACTGGGATCCAGGCAGCTCTGCCTGGGCTCTGCTTGTTGAACAGCCTTGTTCTGTGCCACATTATCATCTTTAGTATTCTAAACCCAAATCATCTTTAGTATTCTAAATCTAAATCATCTTTAATATTCTAAATCTAAATCAGGGCTCCTCAGTCTCCTGAGGCGGCATGGCAGGGGCTGACAGGAACTCCCTGAAGAACCGGCTGCTCCATTTGCAGAGGAGCTGAACCCTCCAGCAGATGGTCATGACTTGGCTGCCTTTGGTCTTTTCTCTTGGGTGTCTTTAACCTCGTGTGTCACCTACCTCCTGTCTTGGACAGCCACGAGGCTCCCCTCCAGTCTCTCAGTTTTGTGATTTATTACCCAAGCACAAACCCCAGCTTTGCTCCAGGAGTCCTTTTGGGGGCAAAATCAATCAGTCAGTCAGTCAGTCAATCAATCAATCAATCAATCAATCAATCAATCAATGCCTCTTTCTGGTGAAATATTTGGGCAAATCCAAGGTCAAGGGTTAGTTAAGGCTTTTCCTTCTGCTGGGGGAAATGAGTCAGGGCAGGAGCCATTGAGATGGAGATGTGGTGACAGTCCCTAACACCTGGAGTCCAGACTGCCCTCTTATTGCAGGGCTCCTTTGGGTGGCCAAGGGTCCCTTTAAAGTGCTGGATGAGCCCAGACAAAAACAAAGCAGACATTTGATGCTCAGCAGAGTAATTTTAATGAAAACGAGAAGCAGTGAGGAACAGAAAGAAGAAGTTGGCAGAGATACAAAAGGGGCTTTGGCAAGCAGAGCGTTCCAGATGGTGATGATGGTTTTCCTGGGGGAAATGGTGGCGTTTGCCAGTCCAAATGCTTTTCTTTTTTGTGTTCACTGTCAGGTGGGGCGCAGCAGGGACATGGAACAGGAGCTCCTCTGCCAAAATTCACCTTTGCTCAGAGTTGAGCAAAGGGGATTTTGTTGCAGAAACTCCACTATGGTGGTAACATAAAGTGGCTGCAGGTGAACTAGAAAAGCTCTTTCCTCACACCCCAAAGACTCTTTCTACCCTACCAAAGTGCTCTAAAGGTACCCCAGCCCTTTCAGAGTGGCAGCTAGAGAGAAAGGAGATCCTACAGAGGGTTACATATAGACTGTTCTACACAGCCTAGCGCCCACACATCTCCCAGAGTTGGAGGTGTGAGTGCTCGCTGTTTCTCAGCACCAGAACCTAAGCCATGAATCCGTATCCTGAATTTCATCCCGTGGGCCCTATTCCTGCTGGGAACAGCTCAGAGGTTTCTGTTCCCCATTTGGAAAGAGAAAGGGATGCTCAATCCGAAGTTACTCAAGTTACCCATGCAACCCAGAACCCCGGAGAGCCCTTCGATCTTCCCAGAGAACTTCCCAGTGACTTCTCCGTTGAGGTTCACGTAGGCAGTGCCACGCATGAGCCCAGAGGGGATCAAGAAGTTCCCGATGTTCTTGAAGCTGGAAGGGGGGACATCCTGGCACTGGTCCCGGTAGAAGCTGAAGGAGCGTCCACCACGGAAGCCGCTGAGGTTCCCAAAGCCACCGCAGCTGTCATTGCCAGCCTGGGAGCAGGACCCGTTGTCACAGAAGGAAGCCATCCTTTGTTGATTTGGAGAGCCTGGAACACACACCCAGAAACAAAATTTATGGGCTGCTGAGGGCAGAGCAAAGGCTCCGACTCGGTCCCTCCTGTGCATCGGTTTCAGCCTCTTAATTAACTCATTTATTTTTCTAATCTCCTCAATCCCAAACAACTTCGCTGCTTTTTTTCCCCATCGACTTTTGGAAACTGCTGATGAAACGTAGCGAATGAGGGTTTTGCCAGCTGAGAGCTGAGCTTTCCTGCCCCAGAAATCAGAGAAATGTAACAAATGAAGAAAAAAATGCAATAACTATAACCCAGAACTGAAAATGACTTTTGACTGCAAAATTGTGGTAGCAGATGTCCAGTTTTCAGTGCTTTAAAGCATAATATTTAATTAAATAAGCACAGGAAAGGAGAGAAAAAAGCTTTGGATGGAGGAATTCCTTGAGATTGCAAGAAAATTTTTGTTTGGCCTCGGCTCTAAAACGACGAGAAATATCTTACAGAATGTCTATACCTGTACATAGACACAGGTTATATATGTCATATAAATACATACAGACACAGCAGTACCGATTAAAGAAATAAATAAATAAACACTAGCTATTTAATATATATTCATATTCGTATTCATATTCATATTCAAATTTTGCTATACTTATAAAGAAATATTTGGAGAAATCTACACATAAGAGAGTAGAGTTAGTATTGACTTACCTGCTTCACCGAGAGGAGAAGTCAAGAGAACTCGAGAGGAGCGAATGATTTTTCGAAGCCGGGTCCGTCCGTTTTTATACCTTCTCGGAGTTCTGGAACCATCCAAAGTATGTCATCCGACTCTTTCCTCTTCCGATTGACGTCACTGGAGCCAACCATTTTCATATTTCCCACATCTGGCGTCGCCGCACCAACGTAAACCCTTTAGAATTTCTTTAATCTTAAAACAAGGACGCATTTCTAGGGAAATTTCCCAGAATTCTTTGTGGCCAGACCGGGAGATATTTATTTATTAATTTGGGGAGATATTAATTTGGGGAACACTCAGATCGTTAGGGGTTGTGCAGCGACCTCGTAGGTGGCCCATTGGCTTGGGTTTGGTGCCCGCGGTGCCGCTCGCGGATGGCGCAGAGGAGTCGCTTTGGTGTTCCGAGCGTCCTCTCGGCGTCACCGTGACCTCCCCAGTCTTCCCGGCGATCCCAGTGGGGATCTCCCACTGGATTGGCGTCCCAGCTTCTCCAATGACAACCCAAAGACATTTTCCAACTGCCCCATGGCTTGGAAATGTTTTTGGCAGTGCTACGCAAACATTCCCTCTGAGTGGATGGTGTGGGCAGGGTGTCTTGTGATTTTTGGGAACGTGGTCTTTCCATTCTGTATCCCTTTAAAATTTTATCTGCCTTTCACTCCTATTAGAAATCTTTCCTGCATCGATTCAGCGTTTCTGGGTTTATTTGTCATCTAGGTTTCTCAAACAGCTCGAAATTTTTGGTATCCGAATATTCCTTCCTATTTTAAGTGATTTTTTGGCATACTTTTTGACTTTCACAGAACTTAAGCATCAACTTAATAGGGCTCAGGAACCAGAGACCTTGAGGAGTGACCATATTATTAAATCTGGAGGTGTCTTTCGGTGGCAAACTATTAATATTTAAATCCTGCAACACTTTGCAAATTGAAAACATTAATGAGTGTTTATGAAGTGCTTTGGTATTCAAAATTTGAAGGAAGCCTCAACATCCTGTTTGCTCATTATTACGCTTATTTTATATTCAAATTAATGCCAGAAATTAGGTGAAGGTCACCCAAGGAGTTCTGCCTTAAACACCAGCGTTTCTCACTCTCGTAACTTCTACACGTGGTGATTCTATGTGGAAAAAATACCAGCAGGGTTCTTTTAGTGTTTATTTAATGCTCTTTCAGTGGTAATCCTGATAATTTCTTTATTGCCAGATCAAGTCCAGGCTTGAATTCTCCACTTTGCTCTGCTCAGCCTGGATCAAACCCTCCAGTGAATGACACTGCAAACAGTGCAGTCCGATTTTTGTTAAAAACATTCTTCCTGCTCCTGCAGCAGCATGGCTTTGATTTGGAACCAAGATTTATTTATAGTTCTGCTTCTTTTTCCTGAAGTTGATGAGGTTTAATGTAAAATCCCTACCTTTACATTTCCTTTAAATAAAACCCCCTGCTGCATCTTTCTACTGAGCACAAATATTGTCAACCATGTGGGAAAGTTTTCCTTTTTTTACTGAAAATTTCTCTCTCTCCAATGGCTTTGAGAATTTAGAAATGGCTTTTCTATTTTACAAAATCAAACTTCAGATTTGACAACGGAGGCAATAAAATGGTATCAGGAATGTTGTTGGCCCAGAAAATGTTAAGATGAAAGAAACCTGTAATATATGGGATATATGGGAGGCTGGGAACACACTAATAATCCCAAACAATCAGGAAAATTATATTAATTGAAGATATGACGTGCACAGGCAAATTTGTTTTCCAACCAATAAGGCTCCAAACCTTTAGAATCCACAGGGCGTCTGAGATAAGCCAGGAGGGCAAAGCTGGAGTATAAAAAGGGCTTGGAGCTCCAGGCTCCTCATCAGCTCTCCTGCATTCTCATCCCTGTGAACTCGGTAAGTGTTTCCTCCTTTCTTACCCTGGACAGGGAACTTTCCTCTCAGAATTTCTGTTCCTCTGAACTGCCAGGTTTCTCTGTTTGTTTCATCTGGGCTTGCTGGGTTCAAGGTTTAAAGCTGCAGGTGGAAATTTCCTGGTCCTGTTGGTACCTGGATTCCCTGATAAGGGATTTTTAGGACAGCAGAGGTTTCCCCACCATGACTCTTGGTGGGTTTTTCCTTAAATCTCATATTTTAGGTGGGGTTTTGGGTCTATTTGGCCACACAGATGTTCTCCTGTGTGTCCACACTCCGTGGTTTCTTCCATGGGCTCTCAGCATTTCCAGGTGCAAATTAAAATGTGTGGAAAGCACTGAAATGGTGCTTGGAGAGATGGACTCAAAACCTGAAGGGTGTTATGACAGGAAAATTTTGGGAAGACTTTCCTGGTGGAGTCAGGAATGCAGAGCTCCATGAAGAGCTGATATCCTAAAAGAAAATTTGGGTTGCTAATTCCTAACCAGTTTCTCTCAGAAAAGTCCCTGAAGCAGCAGCAAGGTTTTGATCTGGCTGCTAATTCCATAGGGCTTTCATTAATCCCAGGAATAGAGAAATACTTTAATATGAATATATTAAATTTATATGATTAGAGAAAATAAAATAACTTGAAGACAGTGGGTAAATGAGCAACTTATACAAATGGGCTGTAATGAGGAGCTGAGTACATAATTTTGCCTCTGCCCTTGGTCTCACGAGACCCGTGAAGAAGATTTTGCCCTCTGAGGTTGTTGCTACTCCTCGGAGTATTTACCACTCTTCCTTCCCTCCTTGGTGCAGGTTTTACATCCAGCTCCCAAAGATGACTTTCCTCCAAGGCCAGTGTGAAGACGACTGCTACTCTTCCTGCAACTACGGGGGCCTCTACGGCTACCGAGGCTACGACTGCGGGAGCCCCTGTGGCTACCGGGGCTACGGGGGCCTCTACGGCTCCCGCGGCCTCTACGGCTACGGGGACCGCTACGGCTACGGCAGCTTGTACGGCTACCGGGGCCTCTACGGCTTCGGGGACTGCTACGGCTCCGGGGGGCTCTACGGGGGCTACCGGGGCTACTACGGCTCTGGGGACTGCTATGGATACCCCGGGTTCTACTCTGGCCGCTACGGGTACCCCTTCGGCTCCCGCTACGGCCAAAGGTTCGGCTACGGCGGCTGCTAGAGCTGGTAAAGCCGGCTGGAACCCAGCGTGGGCTTGGCAGGCGTGGATTGACAGAGAGCCCGGCAGCGGAGAGCCCGGGTGTGCAGAGCCCTGGTGACAGGAGACACCCCCGGGGTGCTCCGAGGGCTCCGCGCTGCTGCTGAAGGGCTGGCGGCCACTCGGCTTCCTGCCACTCGTGCTCCCGCGGGCCAGCTCTCCTCTCGACCCAGACCTGCTCCTCGATGCTGCAAACAAACCAAACTCCGTGTTTTTGGCAGGGCTGTACAAGACATTTCTTCTGACTGGATGGTGTGGGCAGGGTGTTACGTGACTTTGTGAGTGTGGTCTTCTTGTTCTGTATCCCTTTAAAATCTCATCTGCCTTTCACTCCTATTAAAAGTCTTTTCTGCATCAATTCAGCATTTCTGGGTTTATTTGTCATCTAGGTTTCTCAAACAGCTCGAAGTCTTTGGTATCCAAGATCCTGAGGAAGCCTCAGCATCTGGCTTGCTCTTTATTATGCTTACTGAAATTCAAATTAATGCCAGAAATTAGGTGGAGGTCACACAAATATGAAATCCTTCAGAGTAAAAGGATTGGGTGACAAAATTATGAACTTTGTGAGCTTAAGGACTGAAGATATCAAAAGTAACACTGGTGAGGCTGGACCTCAGTGTCCAGTTCTGGGGCTCATGACAAGATGGACATTGAGGGTCTGGAGAATCCTGAGGGGGCTGGGGGGGCTCAGCCTGGAGAAAAGGGGGATCCAGGAAGGAATTTCTGGCTCTTTCTGGGGGCAGCCAGGGGGGATTTGGGATTTGATCCCAGGGAACAGAGACAGGACAAGAGAGAACTGCCTCGAGCTGTGCCAGGGGAGGCTCAGGTTGGACAGGACGAGGAATTTCCTCCTGGAAAGGGGTGGTCAGGCCTTGGAAGGGGCTTCCAAGGGAGAGTGACCACACATTTTTTGTTTTTAGGACTATTTTCCCCTTTTCCCCACTCTTTTTTCCCATCTTCTGGCTTTTAGGTCCTGGATTTAGGGCATTACTGCAACTGCACCTGTGAAATGGATTTTATTCAGCTCAGGTGGATTTTCTTCTGTTCTGTGTGGAAGATCAAGGGGGTGGTTTGAGTTTTCCAGGCCACCATCCACACAAGCAAAGCCACCACCTCTTCTTTGACATTTTCCCCATTGATTTCAAGACAGGTTTTTGTGTTTCTTCTTATGTTTTACTGGCTGGGCATGAAATGTGTCTGTTAAATTGGAGAGTGACAGAAAATTGAGACTCTGGAAGAAGAACAGCTGAATTCAGTTCCCTGAATTCAGTTCAGTTTCCAGGCATTGGATAATCTGCTTGGATGAATATTTTTCTATATTTTCTGGGACTAAATGTTTTCTATTTTGAAACATTATTATAAAGGTTATTCCAGCCCTGTTGTGGTGAAGTTTTATCTCTACCCCAGCCCCAACCAGAACATTTAACCTTAAATCTGGTAACAGCTTCAATTAAGAAAACAAAAGAGAGAAGTTTTGGTATTTCTTGAATTTCTGAGGGGTGGAAGAGTAAATTTACTGGGAGCAGCTGCTCAGAATGTGGAAGGGTAGGAGGAGCTTTGAGTCACAGAATTCCAGGATAACTGAGGCTGGAAAAGCCCTCCAGGATCATCAATCCCAACCTGTGCCTGATCCCCACTGGTCACCCAGACCAGTGTCCCGTCCTTCCTCGGACACCTCCAGGGATGGGGACTCCAAACCTCCCAGAGCCCCTTCCAAGGTCTGACCACCCTTTCCAGGAGGAAATTCCTCGTCCTGTCCAACCTGAGCCTCCTCTGGCACAGCTCGAGGCCGTTCCCTCTTGTCCTGTCCCTGTTCCCTGGGATCAGATCCCAAATCCCAGGAAGATTCCCTCCTGGATCCCCTTTTTCTCCAGGCTGAGCCTCCCCCAGCTCCCTCAGGATTCTCCAGACCCTTTTCCTGCTGTTCCAGCCCCGTTCCCATCTCTGGACAAGCTCCAGCCCCTCAATGTCCCTCTTGCCTCGAGGGGCCCAGAGCTGGACATGGATTCGAGGACAGAAAGTCCCTTCGGAATTCCACAGCTCCCAGAATATCCACACCAACCAAGGACAGAGGCAAGAAAACAACTGAGTCTCCTGAGTTTTTCAAATGCAGAAAGTATTTAATAGAGTAAGAAAAAGAGTTGGCACAGATACAGAAAGATTATAGTTTTGGGATGCTGGAAGCAGCTCCGGGAGATGACTCACGGCGCTCCGGAACATTCCTGCCCGTTGAAGCCGTGTTGTTGATCCTTCAGGTCCTCGTAAATCCGGATCAAAGGCGAGACAGCCTTACCCAGGGCTGCAGCACTGTGCTGCAAGTGCTTATTGAAAATGCAGATGACACCAGATCTAATTTCACAGAGCTCCTTCAGCCCCATTGCAGCAACTCTGAGGAGTTTCACATCAATTTTAGGTCCCTCCCATTGCTGAAGGGGTTGTGGAAGAGTTGAAATGTAGAATATCAGGAGAGTGGAGAAAGGCAGGAAGGAGGAGACAGAGAAGACAACAAAAACAGAAATTCCAAGAAGGTTTCAGGGCACAGCAAAGGCCCCACTTGCGGTGGCTTCACCATGGGGGCTCAGCGCTTGTGCAAACATCAACTGTGGGCTCCATCATTCGTCTTCCATGGGTGTGGATTGATTCGTGGGGATTTTTCCAGGGGATTAGCAGCAGGGGTAGCAGCAGGAGTAGGAGCAGCACGAGGGGTAGTAGTAGCGCGTGGTGCGGGTCCGGTAGTTGCAGCAGCTGCCGTAGGAGCGGCGGTAGCAGCTCAGGGTGCGGGAGATGGTGGGGCTGCAGCAGCTGTAGGTGCAGGTCCGGTAGCAGGGGGAGCAGCACAGGGTGTAGCAGGGGGAGTAGCAGCAGGACATCTTGGGATGGAGGGCTGGAGGGGCAAACCTGGGACAGAGTGGGAGGAAAAGGGTGAGCTCGGTTTGTAGGAGCAGAGTCGTGGCGTGAGCGAGGTGGAGATGTTGAGTGAAGCCCTTGGGTTTGGGGGGGATTTTCATGGCACAGGTTCCCAGAATTCCAGAATTGCTGAACCTCAGGATCCCAGGATCACTGAGGGTGGAAAAGCCTCCAAGATTGAGTCCAATCTGCACCCAATCCCCACCTTGCCAGCCAGCCCAGAGCACTGAGTCCCACGTCCAGTCCTTCCTTGGACACCTCCAGGAATAGGGACTCTACCACCTCCCCTCCAAATCCTGAAAACCCTTTCCAGGAAAAAAACTCTCCCTGAAGAAGGAATTTGTGGGTGCCCAGGCTCCCAGCACAGGTGGCTGAGATAAATCCCAGCTCAGGGTTGGGGTGTGAAGGAGCCTCAGTGTCTGACTCGAATCCCTCACAGCGTTTTCCGGAGTTCTTAGAAGTGCTCACGCTCAACTCAAGGAATTCATTAGAAGTCTCCAGCCTCCCTGTCTGCTTTTAATCTTGTCACATAAACAATTCCTTTTCCTGGGTAACACCGGCTTTGTTAGAACCAGTTCTAGCAAGGTCTTCACTGCTCTGCTGGGCAGTGAATGTTTAAATCCTGCAGCTCAGAGCCGCCCCAGGGGCTCCAGAGGGACAAAAACAATTCTTGGGACTTTTCCATATTCCCCATTTCAACATCCTGCCACAAAAAGCCATTTCCTCCTTGCACAACGACTCTGCCCAGGCCTGAAAATTCCAGGTAAAAAAAGAAACCCAGAACTTCTAACTCAGCTTCCCATTTTTCCAAGGACATGAGGATGTTCACGCATTGATGCCCACCAGATTAAAAGCATCCAGGAGAAAATACCTGGATTGGCAAAGGATTTCCCCTCCAAATTAAAGGATTTCCCACGGGAACGAGATCTGGACTTACCGAGTTCAGAGGGAAGAGCAAAGCGAGAGGAGCCGTGTGAGGAGCGCTGGGGTTGGGAGCATTTTTATATTCCCATTGTGGAAGTGGGAGCAGCTGTCCATGAGCTTCCCTTAGTCACGGGACAAATTTGGGATGTACATCAGCAGCCCAATTGCTATAATTGTTTTCCTCCGCGTTTAGGACAATTTTGGAATTCCTGGGGTTGGGCACTGTGATTACAGCCTGGGAGATTCTTTCATCTCCAGACTTTCCAGGACAAAGGGATTTCTGGGAAAGCACCCGGAGGACAGCTGGGAATGGGACTGGAGGCTACACAGAACAGCTCCAGCCACAATTCCTGGCCAGCTGGGACTCCATGGATTGGTTCTTTACCTTGTGGCCCCACAGGGGAGGTGGACACTGCACATTTTGGGGTGACGTAAAACACCCGGGGAGCGGAGCAGAATTACCCCGGGTGCTCCAGGATTTCCGTCACAATTAATGACAGGCGTTCCATTGATTCTTTTCGGTTCTTCTCCTGCCTATAATTTGTCCCCTGAGAGGTGCAGGCCAAGGCATGGGATCAATTAAAGCACCATCTAAGAAATGTGGTTAATTTTTATGGTGGGAGTGGTTTTTTTGCTTTTTTGTTCCAGATGAAATGATTGGAGGAACTCGCTCGAGCCTGTCTTGTGATATCACTCAGGTGTCTGATATTTATGGGATTTATATATGGGATACCTGGGCATGAGCTGGCACTGTGAGCTCAGCCCAGAATCCACCCCTGTCCTGGGCTGTGGAGGGTGAGGAAGGGGATTGTCCCCCTCTGCTCTCTCTGGTGAGATCCCACTGGGAATGCTGAGTCCAGTTCTGGTGTACCCAGCATAAGAACAAGGAATTGCTGGAGCAATTCCAGAGGTCGATAAAGGGGTTGGAGGCCCATCCTTATGGATCCAGGCTGGGAGAGCTGGGAATGTTCAGCCTGTGGAGACCCCACAGCCCCTCACAGGATCTGCAGGGGCTCCAGGGAAGCTGGAGAGGGAATTTTCCACAGGAACTGCAGGGACAAGACACAGGGAATGGGATCAAGTGACAGAGGGGGAATTTGGGTGGGATTTGGGGGAGGAATTGCTCCCTGTGAGGGTGGGGAGGCCCTGGCTCAGGTTATTCCATGGATTCTTCATCCTTGGAAGTTGGACATCTCCATCCCAAGCCAGGTTGGACAGGTCTTGGAGCAGCCTGGGACAGTGGGAGGTGTCCCTGCCATGGCAGGGGGTGGAATCAGGAGATCTTTAAGGTCCTTCCAATCCAACTCATTCCATGGTTCCACATCCACAATAACGAGCCAAGGATCTTCTCTTTTGTCCTAAAAATCCTTTGGGGTCCTCCTCAGCTTTAATCCTGGTCTGAGAACAGGGAATTCAGAGCAGTTAAAATCACAAAATGATTTTCCTGTGCAGCCCCTGCCTTGCTGGGGCTGGAGAACACAGAGAGTGGGACATTGCCCTAAACTGGGATCCTCGGGAGCCAGGGAAGCAGGAAAGCAGGAATCCTGATGTGCTGTGGTGGCATTTTCCAGCTGGATCCCTGTCACTCTGCCCCAGGGCACCTCAGGAATGGATTTAAATAAAGAAAAACCTCCCTTAGCCCCGGGGCTCCGTTCTGGATGTGATAGGGAGGATTTAAATAATCCAAACAGGGCCAAAGGAGCTCCTAATGATTGTTTTGGGAGGGCATTGATACCATGAATTCTGGTGAGGCTCAGCACTTCCGAATGTCTGTAATTATCCTCATTTAATATGCAAATGAGGCTTGGCTCACTGCAGGGAAGGTCATACAGGGAGGTATTTGCTGAATTTAAGAAAAGCCTCTTGATTTTTGCTGGGAAGGCTGAAAATCAGCATTACTAAGACTTACTGAAAAATAATTTCATAATTTTAAGTCCTGTAATTTCTCTTGTGTGTTCTGAAATCTGGATTTCATCACTAAAGCTGAGGAGGACCCAAAACCCAAAAATTGTGGGTTTTTTGTGTTGTCAGGTTGAGCTGAGAACAGATTAATGATCTCTGATGGAGAGGAAACCAATTATTTTAATTGAAGTTGTGACACGGGCAAATAAATTTAATTTTGTTGCTGTTTACATTGGTCAGGTCCTTTTTGAGTGACCAAAGCACCTCCCAAAGAGTTGAGGGGCACTGAAAGGTCAGGAATTGTCCTGGGAAGTTCAGCAAGTGCAGGATGTTTTCCAAAGTTCCTTCCCTGCTCCAAATTAATTCAAAACTTGGGCGTCCCAAATGCTGAAAATCCAAAACTGAGCTGAAGAAATGAGAATTCACTTCCGTGCCTAAAAACACAGGGAAGAACTCAAGACTGAGTTTGGTCATTAGGTGGAAATCTAATTTATAGAACCTCTTTTTAATGAGCAAAAGATGGAGTTAAATTCCCAGGGAATAATAAATGGAGGCATTTAATGAAGGGGTCTGATTCATGGGACAGGTTAAAACCTGTTCATCCCCAAGAGACTTCCGTGCTTTTCACCATCTTCATTTGCTAAATGATTTTTTCTGGTTTATTCCTTCATTTGATGGATTTCTGCAGCTGTTGTTGGAAATGCTGATTTGCACTTTTAGTCTCTTTTATCAGATCAGAACTCCCACAGAGAAAGGAAAACCTGGAATTCCAGGATCCCTGAGGCTGGAAAATCCCTCCAGGATCCTCGAGTCCGAGCTGCACCTGATGACCTGGAGCAACATCCAGGGATACCTTGGACACTTCCAGGGGTGGCCATTCCAAACCTCCCTGAGCCCCTTCCAAGGCCTGGCCTCTCTTTCCAGGAGGGATTTTCCCAAATCTCCACCCTGAGCCTCCCCTGGCACAGCTTGAGGCCGTTCCCTCCTGTCCTGTTGGAGCAGAGCCCGAGCAGATCCCATCAGGAATTTGGAGTGGGAATTCCACCTCCCACCTGCAGCTCAGGGCTGAAGCTCCTGCGGAGAGGGAGGAGAAACAATTCCTGCTGGAAATCATTCCCAAACTCGATCTTCCTGCAGCTCCCATGGCTCCAGCCCCGAGCTGTCCCAGCAGAGTCACTCCTTCGTCATCGAGCTCCGTCACTTTTCCTCCAGCAGCTGCTCTGCCTCCCTGGCACACGTTAATCATGAGGGGGAGCAGATTCCTTATCTGGGATCTGCTCTTCCTTTGGGAAGGGTTTTGCTGATGGTGAGGGCTGCCAGACGCCTGCAGGATGTGGCTCCAGGCCCTCTCCAGCTCTCCTTTAGGCCCTGGAAGGGGCTCTGGCTCTGCCTGGAGCTTCTCCTCTCCAGGTGAACACGCCCAGCTCTCCCAGCCTGGCTCCAGGGCAGAGGGGCTCCAGCCCTCGGGGCCTCTCCGTGGCCTCTTTGCTCCAGCAGCTCCAAGTTCTGCTGTTGGAGGCTCCAGAGCTGTCCAGGACTCCAGGTGGGATTTTGATCCCGTGGAATGTCCCTGCTTCCCTCCCTGCCCTCCGTCCTCCACCCTCTGTTTGCCCTCTCTGGTCACTCGTGTTCCCTGGACTGTCCTGGAGTGGTCATTCTTCCTCCCGGCCCTTCCCACACTCCATCAATCTCTTCCTGGCAGCTCCTGGTGCTCTCCAAGGATTTCCTCTGCTCGGGAATCCCTCCCTGTCCTCCACAATCTCCTGCTGGGCTGGAAAAAGCCCCTTCTCGGCTGCGGAAAGCCGAGGGAGTCTGGAATTCCGTGTGTCGGAACATCCCGGAGCCTCAAATGGGGCAGAACTTGGGCTGGAAATGTCGTCAGCAAGTCCTGATTAATTTTTCCTAAACCTTCACATCTTTCAGCTTGTGCTTGGGAAACAGGAATGTTTTTGGGACAGAGTTGGGACATGGCAAATGTGAGTTTTGGAGGTGTTCAGTGTGTCCTCAGTCCCCTCAGATTCTGCTAAAAACAGCAGATCTGAGAAACTGGTGCCTCTTTTTATTATTTTTTTCCTCTGTGTCAAGTAAACAATCAGCAAAGTCAAATGTAATATTAAAAAGAACATTAAAATACAACCGAAGGCAGAGGTGTGATGCAAGATCTTTTAATGAGAGTAAGAAGAAGTTACAACTTGTAGTACCATAGGAGTAGCCAGAGGTTCACACGATCACACACTGAGGAGTCACTACAGCTCACAGCCAAGGTTTGAGGAGTAAAGCTGGTGTTGGAGAGGAGCAGAGCTGTCAGCACAGCCAGACGAGGCTCCCACTCCTCCTGCTGTGAAGTTACACCTCAGAACACACAATAATTTCATCCCAAAAGACCAAGAAGAAACAGCAAAAAAAGCAGATTATCAATCAGAGTAACAGCGGGCACTGAGGAGATCCCAAACCCTCAGGACCCATCCGCAGCCGCCGCCACCGGAGCTGAGCGAGAGCAAAATTCATCCAGGAGCTTTGACCGTGGATTTTGGGGGTCGTTCCCGCCGGGGCTGCGTTCAGCACTGGTAGCAGGGGTAGCAGCTGCCGTAGGAGTATCTCTGGAAGTAGCGGGAGGAGTAGGGCGAGCAGTAGCGGGAGCTGTAGGAGGGGCAGCAGTCGCGGGAGCCGCAGAGCCTCCCGTAGTAGCCCTGGTAGCCACAGGGGCTGCCGCAGTCGTAGCTGCGGGAGCTGAACACGGTCCCGTAGCCGCAGGGGGAGTAGCAGGAATCCTCACACTGCCTCTGGTAGTAGAAAGTCATCTTGGAGCTGGAGGGAGGCGAGGCTGGAAGGCGGCGGAAAAGAGGAGTAAAAGAATCGCGGAATGGTTTGGGTGGGAAGGGAATTAAAGCTCATCTCGTTCCATCCCTTCCACTGTCCCAGGCTGCTCCAGCCTGGCCTTGGACACTTCCAGGGGTGCAGAATCCATGGAATAACCTGTGCCAGGGCCTCCCCACCCTCACAGGGAATGATTCCTTCAGTGACTCTAATCTGGACCTGCTGTCTGTCAGTTTGAAAGGGAAGATCAGGCCTGTCCCAGAGATGAAGCAGGAATTTGTTGCTTCCAGGAAATCCCATGTGAGGATGGAAAATAGGGAGAGGAGAGAAGCAACAGGAAGCAACAGAACCTCTCCAATCAAGGCCACCTTCTGTGGGAAGAACCTTTCCCTGATACCCCTCCTAGACCTCCCTTACACAGTTAATTAACAGTAAATACCGAATAATTAATGATATCCTCAAATCAAGTATTTCTCATAGTGCGCATCTAGACAAACCAGATTTTTGGTTTGGTGGCATCTGGATATCCCATTTCTAACAAAAACCCCGAACTGCATGGCCACGAAATCACTTCCAAAATATAATTTTAAAGTTTGTCTTCCACCCCTACCAGACTACAGCAAAATCCAGCAGCAACCCAGCAGCAAAGCCCCTGAAGCCTGACTTACCACGCTGAGCGAGAGCTGAGGCTGAAGGTGCGAGTGCAAAGCCTTGGATTTCTCTGCCTTTTATACTTTTATCTGCCCCAGCCTCTGGTGCTTTAAACTCCTTTTCATCACATCCCAAACTCACCTCGTGCACGTCAGCTGATGGGATTGTTTTCCTCGCTTTGGGATCGTTACTCAGTTCTTGGCTGCCACAAGGATGACTTCGTGTTGCTCTTTTCTTTCATGTCCAGACTTCCTGGGTCAATTACATCTGGGGAATTAGGGTGGCGAAATCTGAGTTATAGCAGGAAAAGGAAGGAAGGATATTGAGAGCAGAATTAATGGATGCTCACAATCCCAATTTGGGATGAATGGACAAATGTCAATATGTGAAGGCTGCGATGACTCTGGATTCATCTGAGGAAGAAAGAATTTCAATTATTTTTCAAAATGAAAATCCCTAGAAAAAAATTTTTGTTCGTTTGGGGTTTATTTCAAGATCACATTTTTAGGCCAGAATATTTATATTATTTTTATTTCTATTTGAAATCTTCAGGCGTGTTTCATGAAATCCACTCACAAACTCCATTTCCTGCAGTGCCAGCCCAAGTGAGGCAGATTCTGCTGGCTCCAAAAAGATCTGCTCAGTGTTTGTTTTCACGTAGATGAGGAAACGATTCTCTCGGGGGTTCCTGACAAGGAGAAAGGTAAAAAACCCAGGGATTTATCTCTGTAATAACTGCAGTTTTCCCGAGAAATTCCCCAAATTCTCAATATGATTTAATGTAACTTCTTAATATTGTTGAGGTGTTTAATTCACCCTAATGAAGGTGAATAATGCTGAGCCCCAGCTGGGCTTCCCTTGTGACCTTCACCTCCAAACCCTGTTTTGCTGTTTACTCCCATCCCAAGGGAGGATAATGACAGGCAGCACGTCAGGAGTTCTGGGCCTTTCTCTAAATTTGCAATATCAAAGCCTTCATTAAGACTTATTAAATATTTTTGGGCACAAAGAGATTTATTATTTCAATATTAACACCACGTTGTTACGCCCCACTGTTATGTAACACCCGCTCTAAAAACGTGGATTGGGGTGTCCTGTTTCCTGGCTTTATTAAAGTTGTAATTTACAGCTTTGGAATTTGGTCTCTGGGAGATTTTTCCCCTCTAAAAATACATCCTGGACATACCATTTCAATGCTTACAGGCCAATTTTCTGGCTGAATCAATAACGTCCCCTTGCACGGCGGCTCCAAATCAAAGAGCCGCTCTTCCCCCCTTTGGAAGTCACAGGAAATCCTGGGAGGGATCAGCAGGGACGCCCCAATGCTCCATGTGTTACTAAGAGTTATAAAATCCACAAGAAGCAGAGGTTGTGCGTCCCTTCCACGAGTATTCCGGAGGAAAAAAAAGCACAACAACGCAAATTCGCTCTTCCAAACCTGCCGCGTTTGGAATTCCGCAGGACTCTGCTGATCCCAAGGAGTCGTCGCTGTCCCAAAGAGCAAATTCAGCATGATGATACCAAGGCTTAATTGCCCTGAGTGGTTTTGGGATGAAAGGGACCTGGTGGGTGGAGTGTCCCTGTCATGGGGCTGGCCCCATAATCAGGAGGCCTGGGGAGCATTGGGTATCAATGAGGGAAGGAAAAGGGGAGCTGGGCCAGGAGCAGACACGTGTTCCCCATGTGGGGCGGGACCAGCAGCTCCATAAAAACCCCACATCCCTGCAGAGAAATCATTCCCTTCTCCTGCCTTCTCCTCCTTGCAGACGAGGGTAAGTTGGAACAGATTTGCGAAATCCGAGTGAACGATGAAGGGATGAATTTGAGGCTGTTCCCCCTCCTTTTTCCCCCCTGCTAATCTACAAATGCTGCAGCTAAAGGGATTTGAGGTTGTGACTTAGGAGTTATCCCTATGCAAAACAGTCTTTCCTCCCTGGATTTTTGAGTGTCTGACACAGTCTCAGCCCTGCGTGGATCCCCCTTGCCCTTCAAGTCTTTGTTTTGGCACAGCTCTGGAGGATTTCCCAGCCCACTCCCTGCCAGCCCTGCTTTGACAGGGTTCACAATCCCATTTCTCAGTGGAGCCGTGTGGGAAAGCTCAGGAAGGAGGCTCAGGGGGAAGAACTGGCCCTAAATTCGGGATGGAGCAATGGATGAGGGCGTCGGGCAGTGGTTTGCTGTCTGTCCCTGCCCTGCAGCGTTTACTCAGGGTTTACTCGCTGTCGGGACGCACCTCACCGGCTTTTTCTCTCTTCCTGCCTTCCAGCCTCGCCTCCCTCCAGCTCCAAGATGACTTTCTACTACCAGAGGCAGTGTGAGGATTCCTGCTACTCCCCCTGCGGCTACGGGACCGTGTTCAGCTCCCGCAGCTACGACTGCGGCAGCCCCTGTGGCTACCAGGGCTACTACGGGAGGCTCTGCGGCTCCCGCGACTGCTGCCCCTCCTACAGCTCCCGCTACTGCTCGCCCTACTCCTCCCGCTACTTCCAGAGATACTCCTACGGCAGCTGCTACCCCTGCTAAATCCGCAGGGATTTCGCAGGCACTGGGAATGAACGATGGAATTCACGGCGGAGGCTTTGCCGGCGCTCCGAGTCCAGGGCTGTGATGGGATTTGGGAGAGCTCGGGACTCCTGCAAAGCTTCTTCAATGTTCTTTCAAATCGCTTTGTTTTCCTTTTTCTCTGCTGTGTCTCTTAGCCCTCCCCGGGTTTGGTGGTGTAAAGAAAACAGGGTTTAGTATTTGTTGACAAGTAACTCATTTAAAGCTCTTTCCCAGCCAAGTTTAGGGAAACCTGTCTGTCCTAGGGATGAATTTCTGACTTAACTGCCTTTGAAATTGTGCCAAAGAAACCCTAAATCATCCAAACAGCTTCGTTTTGTTGGACTGGAAGCAAGTGGAAAAGCCTGAAAACAGAAAATCGACAGCAGAAGTTGTACCAATGAAACCAGGATTTTCTGCACATATAAATTAATGTCCTGCCCATTCTTTCTGCTCTCTGTGCTATTTTAGATTGTGATTGTGAGCTTTACTCCTATTAAAAATGTTACAGCATCATGAAATGACCCTGGTTTGCTTTTTTCTGGCTTTCTGCATCTTCTGGACACAGAATTTTGTTCCCAGCTCAAAAACCACCCCGTGGCTTTTCTGAAACCCATTCTAAGCTCAGCTAAGACCCCAGCACACATTTTGCAAACCAATAATGGTGCAGTAGGATCTCAGGGAATGAATTCCAATTCCAGAATTTCCCAGGAAATATTTGGAAATATTCCTTCAAATTTGCCTTCAGACTTAGGACACACCAGCATCTGTAAATCACTGAGGCACAGACTGGCTGCTAATTAATTAAAGTTGGGGGGATAAGACCAGAATTGTGAGATAACCCCTCTTTCTCCTGTGCTTTTGTGCTGGCAGCATCTGGGATTTTCCCAGATTCCTGGATGGAGAGACCTGGTCTGTCCCAGAGGAGAAAATTTCACTTTCCCTTCAGTTCGTGAAGTGCTGGTCAGGACAGGTGAGTGAGTGCAGGTGTTGTTCCTGGGCTCCATTGGAATGACAATGGAAGTGTGGAGTTCCCAGGCCGTTCCTGTCCTTGGGATGAGGAGTGACTCAAATTATTCATGACCAAAACCCAGCAAAAACCTCATAATAGCCCAGTGCTGCCTCAGAGCCTGGGCACAGACAGCTTTGAAAGCTCAATTAAACCCTTGAACCCTCATTGTGAGTGTAATTGTCACCTTCTGAACATGCAGAGGCAACCCCAGCATCCCAGAATCCCAGAATTCTGGGTTGGAAGGGGTGCCTGGAGATCTCCCAGGGCACAGTCCCGCCAAGGGAGCACAGCTGGGCTGGGGTCAGCACAAAACATGAGGGCAAAATTCATGGAAAACCTTTCCCAGTAAAACTGGGGGTTGTATTTCCAGCAAATTTCGAGATGGAGCTTTCCCAAGGATTCCAAGGAGCTTCCTTCCTCGGGAATCACTCACTGATTTCATCCATTCAGAAGCACAGCTCAAGCTGTATCCTGATGTTAAGGTCTCTAAATTTAGCTGCAACCAGTCCTAATCTCAATCCTTTCTCTAATTAACACTAATCAATAAAATCTGGGGAGTTACAGGCAAATTCCTGAGTAAAAACGGGAAATTTTTAAGTGTCTCAGGATGCACAGGTGAGACCACGTGAGAACAAAACAAATTCTACTGTCTCAGCCCTACAGACTGATTTAGCTACTTTAACAGGGGTCTGGTTAAAGACACAGTTAAAATTCATGGATTTTTAACATGTATTTTATTCACTCCAAGAAGTCTAAAGATAAGACTGGAAATAAATCCAGATTTGGAGGATGAGGAGACAAAGCAGTTCATGATTGGGCCTCCCATGGCTGTTTGTGCAGAGCCACAATTGAATGAAAAGTTTGAAAGGTACAAAATAAATTCTGACTAAAGCAAACATCGAACTGCCTCAACTGGTACCTTTGAAGTGGCTCTTTTTCAATATTGGAGCAGCTGAGAAGAGAATTATGCTTTAAATAAATTAATAACAGCCCATAAATACATAAAAAAGTTACAGGCGTCTGAGAGAGGCTTTGAACTTCTAAATTATCGACTGTGGAAAAAAGTGAAGACATTGTAATTTTTTGTTGAAGGACCACAAAGGAATAAATAAATTAAAAGATACTTTTCCCTTTACACCTGTGCCTTGGAATAGGGATAATGACACATTTCCATCCTCTGTGTGCCACAACACAAAGGTGTCTGAGCTGCTGAACCTCTCACAAGCCATGGCCATCCAAGGACCACCTGATGATAAAGGCCATGGCTTGAGCTTCATCTGGGGAAGGGATCCTGGAAAGGGTGGTCAGGATGGGAAAGGGCTGCCCAGGAAGGTTTGGAATCCCCACCCCTGGAATTGTCCAAGGAACAACTGGACATGGCACTCAGAGCTCTGGGCTGGGTCACAAGGTGGGACTCTGGCAAAGACTGGATGATGATCTTGGAGGTCTTACCAACCTTAAAGGTTCTGGGAACCTCTGAACCCAGCCCAGCCATCATGGAAAACCAAAGGAACAAACGCATAAAAAAAATCCAAAATCCAAGGAATTGCAGCAATGCAGATTCTTTAATGTGG
>VZRX01011124.1:0-21565 GCA_013398075.1 Notiomystis cincta
AATAAAAATAAAAATAAATCCCAAACAAAACAAACTGAAGCAATTTTAGCCTGATCAAACTAAACTGAGATTGCAATTCTTGCCCTTCTAATCTGCTCTGGCTTTGTGCAGAGCAGTGTTTAGCAAATATTAGAGTGTCATTGAGATGGCCAAGCTCCAAAAATCAGTAACTGGCAGGTTCTTGAGAGAGGCCAGGGGTGTTACCTGCACTTGGTGAGAGTAAAATGTGGGGATAAACTGGGAAATCTGTAAAAATCTTGGAATGAAATTCAGGTTTATCTTATGCTCACAAATATAGGGGTGGGTTGAATAGAAAAAGCCCATTTGTTTCTTGGAAACAATGTAGGGACCTGGAAATATCCATGATATTAGATATAGTTGGGAAAAAAATGGGGGGGGAAAGGTGAAGTTTCATTCTGGATTCTGAAAGAGCATCAAGAAGTTTGGCAAGAACTCCTCCAGCACTTTGGAGGTGGAACTGGGCTGGGCTGGCTTGGATGTCACTGTTATCATGGGAGTTATGGTATCTCTGGTGATGGTAAAAGCATCAAGCTGTCATTTTCAGAGAGGTCTGAAAGAAAACTGAGATAAACCAAGAGATTTTCAGCTTGGAATGAGACTCTTTTGTCCTTGTTAGAACCCTCCATCAGTGCTCTTCCTGCAGGAGCTCCCCTGACCTGCAGGTTGGCTGGGGAATGTCCTGCTCGGTTTCCAGGGACCCTGCTCTGGTGAGTGAGTGATTTTGTGATCCACCTGGCAGCACAAATTATATGAAGCAATTAGAGTAACAAATGGGCTGACTCTTCTGAAAAATGAGCAGGAGCAGCTCTTGCTTGGCAGACTTGTGATTCACAGAAAGTTTGGGATGGAATGGATGTCAAAGCTCATCCAGTTCCACCCCCTGCCAAGGGCAGGGACAGCTCCCACTATCCCAGGCTGCTCCAAGCCCTGTCCAACCTGGCCTTGGACACTTCCAGGGATCCAGGGGCAGCCACAGCTTCTCTGGGCACCCTGTGCCAGGGGCTCAGCACCCTCTGAAGGAACAATTCCTTCCCAATATCCCATCCATCCCTGCCCTCTGGCAGTGAAAGCCATTCCCCCTTGTCCTGTCCCTCCATCCCTTGTCCCAAGTCCCTCTCCAGCTCTCCTGGGCCCCCTTTAGGCCCTGGAAGGGGCTCTGAGCTCTCCTTGGAGCCTTCTCCAGGCTGAACCACTCCAACTCTCCCAGCCTGGCTCTAGACCTCTCCCTCAGTCCTGGCTCCTGAAAACAATTAAATCTGAGCCAATTCTGCAATCTCTACCCAACATGTGGCTACTTCTGAATTTTTTGGAAGAGTCAGTGTGTGTTTGTGTAGCTCATGTACCTACATGTACCTGTAGAAATACAGGCAGGTAAATTTTGGCAAATTAATTGTTCAGGTGAATGTTTCAGGCCAGATGCTACAAAGGAAGAAAATGTCCAGTTCTTGGAATAGCACAGAATCACCCCCAAATTTTTGAAAAGGCACATGGCCAAAAGAAAAGAAAGAAAAATAAAATAAAATAGAAGTTGCTACACCTCATCCCTCTGGCTGATTGTGACTACTTTTGACTGCAGCCATACCTAACAAGAACAACAACAACAACAAAAGGTAATTAAAAAAAATTAGATTAATTTGAATTAAAAAGACTACAATTCTTTGGAGGAAAGTTTGCCTTGAGATGCAGCAATTTTATATCTCTGAGCATTTTTAGTCAAAGATCCTTTGGATTTTGCATCAAACTGCACAAAGGATTCTCTGGAGACTCTAAATTCCTGTGAGCAAGTAATTGATTTGCAGGAGGGGTTCATGCATTGGCTGTCCACAAGGAGCTCATATCCTGGCCTTTCAGGCTGTGAGTGGCACAAATCTAAATATTTCTGTGATTTCTGGAAAAGTCCTGTGATGCAATGAGCTCTGGCTTCTTGGAATAACATGAAAAAGCCCCTGGTAAAGTAAGGTCTTTATTTCTCAGTTTTAGCTGAAGGAATTTCAATTGCTTGCACAATATGAAAAAAAAAATAAAAGCAAGCAAGACATTCCTCTTAGATTCACAGAATTTATGCCTGTAGGGTGCAAATTAGAAGTGTGACCACTTAAAAATATCCTGGAAATAATTTTTTGATGGCTTTTCTTGACACCTCAGTGTCAGTGACACGTTTGCTGCGTGCTTTAAGCTACTTACAAACTGCAGTGACCCATTTCAGAATTATCTGACAAGCTTGTAATAATGTTTGTAAGTCAGGGGGGAAAAAAAAAGAGCATGGAAAATAGAGGTATTCATGGAATTTGGAGCTAGAAGGAATTTTCCTTATGTTCTTGTTCTTAATCAAGTAAAATTCCTTCTGCTCAAGAAGGAATGAAAAATTCTTGTTAATACCAAAGCCCAGCTTTTAAAGGGTCAGAATGTCAAAAATGGTGTCAGCATAAGAAGTCATCTAACAGAATATCAAGAAAAAAATTCAAGATATTAAGTTTCTTGAAGGGGGCTTTAAGGATAACATTGAAAGGAAATCTGCTTCTTAAATTTGGTCAAATATTCTCAGTCACATTTGTGAAAATTGCAATCCCTCCCCTACTAAATTCATAGGAGAAAATGGTTGGGTAGGACCTGCCTCAAGTTGTCAGAGGGAGAGCATTGGGCACCTCAGTGACCTTCACAACCTTCTGGATTCCTCAAGAGACCTTTCTGGTTGGGCACCCACAGCCTCCAGAGCTGGGAAAAGGAGAAGGAAGAGTAAGGAAATCCTTCTGTCCTGAAGAAAAATGGAATCCCAGCATGGTTTGGGTTGGGAGTGACCTCAAATCCCACTCAGTCCCACCCCTGCCATGGGCAGGGACAACTCCCACTACCCCAGGGTGCTCCAAGCCCCATCCAACCTGGCCTTGGACACTTCCAGGATGGGGTGTCAACCCCTAAATCATCTTGTTCCAAACAATGAAAACCTTGGGCTTACAAAAATGAAAATGAAATGACTCCAATTAACATTGCATTTCCAGAGAGGGTTGTGGCACTCAGAGCTGAGCTTGTGGTGCTACAAAGAAACACTAAACTGAGTCCTTTTACCTCCTACACCTGCTCTCAGCAGCCACAGAAAAACAGATATTCCTGAATGTTCTGGAATTGTGAATTTTTTAAAAATTGCAGGAAAAAGACAGGAGAAACTCTTTGTAGTTGCCCATTTTCTAGAACATTTCCAACAGAAAAGTGTCCTCTGAGACTTTCTCCAGGCTAAACAACCCCAGGTCCTCTTCACAGGACTTGTGTTCCAGACCCATCTGCAGCTCCTTTTCCTTGGACAACTCCAGCCCCTTGATGTCTTTCTTCAAGTGATGGGCCCAGAAGTGGACACAGGACTCAGAGTGACTGGACACAGGACTCAAGGTGGTTTTCAAACATTTGTTAATGCTCTTTTCAAAACAAGAAAACAGATTCAGCTGAACCCTCCTAAATATTTTATCGGCAAAAGGAAAAAAATAAACAGCTTTCATTTCCTGTAATTTTAGTGGGATGGAGAAACTCCTAGGGTCCAAAAGCCCAGGTTTTAACTCATTTTCATTCCCCATCTCTTTGATGTGCATCCAGAGAATGCTGTTAATTAAAGCAGGTCCCCAAAGGCAAAAATTGTTGTGTTAAAAGCGAGAGTGAAAAAACAAACCTGCATCATTTCTCATTGCAAGGGACCAAAGGAACACCCTTAAAAATTCATTTCCACCGAGTGCTCTGAAACCTGATCACTTGTCCTCAGAAAACACAACCCCTGGGCCAAATATTCAGGTGGTGTTGATCAGTGTGGCTCTCAGAGGCACGGAGGAGGCTGTGATTCATGTGAACACTTCGTGCCACTTCTGGATGTGCCTTGGCACTGAGGGAAACCACCACACCAGAGCAGAGATCACACCAGTCTTCCCAGATGCAGCCCCAGCAACTTGTTTTTCATTCTTCTTGGCCAAATTAATTTCTGATTGACTTAATATGTATTTTCTACTCTCATTCCAAAGCTGCCTGAGCTGTTGTTTTGTAACAGCTTCACGCTACAGCTCATGCTCTGGGTTTTCTCCCACTCTGCTCTATGTAGAGCATCCCTTTCAGCCCCCACAAGTGCCCTCAGCTTTGCCATCATCCCTCAGGCCCCCTGAGACCTAGTGTCCTGCTCAGCCCTGATGCAGTGGCAGCTCCCATCACTCCTGGGAGGCTGTGTGTGGATGAGCCTGGAGGTGACAGCAGCTGAGCAGAAAGGACCTTGACACTGCACAAGCACTGCTCAGCAATTACATCTCTATTTTCAAGGTGAAATATAACCCCACATGAGCCTAAGCTCCCAGCAGTCTAACTCTCCCCCAGTTTAACCAGCACACTGGGAAAGCTGGCTGGGACCTGTGCTGCCTTCCTGCACTGCCAAAAACACCTCAGTGCAGCTCTGCTCCTCACAGGGGCTGCTCACCAGGAACTTGCAGGAGCTGGAG
This sequence comes from Notiomystis cincta, assembly GCA_013398075.1. Taxonomy (NCBI): domain Eukaryota; kingdom Metazoa; phylum Chordata; class Aves; order Passeriformes; family Notiomystidae; genus Notiomystis; species Notiomystis cincta. Next base: position 4,488 of record VZRX01011124.1, read on the forward strand.
CAGGGCAGCAGCCCCAGACACCAGCACAGCCACTGAGGCCAAGGCAGCCAGGCTGAAAACAGCAAGTCCTGCACCCAGGTGGAGATTTGCTCCAGGTGTCAGTAGGAGCCTGGGCAGAGGGGTTCTAGGAGCAGTGAGGGGTGGTCCTGAGGCAGCTCATTGTCCCAGCAGTGGAAAAAACACAGGGAAAACTCATCCCATCAGATGCTTTTCAGCACCACATGGATGTCAGAGCACCTCTCTGGCTGCTGCCCCACAGTTTCCTGCTCCAGGATGAAAGAGTGACCAGGGGTGGCCACAGGAACAAGAGCAGCTGGTACAAGATTCAGTTCTTGTGGACCCTCCAGGATTCAGGGGTGCCATTCAACCCAGTGTGTGGGGAAATCTTTGGCATGAGAGTGCTCTCTGAGAAGTCTTGGTTGATCAAGAAGTCACCCAGCAGCTGCTTCAGATTCCTGCCCAGCTCAGGCAGCTCCTGCACTGGAAATAGGGTGGGCCAAACCAAAATCGTGGCAGCATTTTGTGCTCCACTGAGGTCTCCATCCTGCTCACTCTCACCCTCCTTGCTGCTGTGGCTGTCCTGCCTCAGCCAAGCTGCTTTTGCATGCAGAACTCAACGAGCACGGCTGCCACAGCAGCCTGAAAGAGCCAGTGGGACACAGAGTGCAGGAAATCTTTCTCCAGGGCCCTCTACTCAACCTTCCTGCCACAGCCAGAACATCTCCTGGCACAGAGACTCCTCAACCTGGCCTGGGGACCCTGTGTGGGTCCAGGCAGGGTGGCCAGCACAGCCAGGAGGAGCAGGATTGCCACAGCCATGGCCTGGAGGAGGTGGGAGAAAGGTTTCTCCAGCAGATCTGGGTGTACAGGCTAAAGGGACCCATCCTGCCCAAGCCACCCTGATGGGCTGGGCTGTGCCTCATGAAAGGGCAAGAAACCCCCAAACAGAGTCTCTCAAGGCCCCATCCCTGCCATGCTGGACCATTCCATGGAGACAGGGGCACCTGGCACATCCCCAAAGCCTCTCAGGGCTCCTGCACCCCTGGGAGCCCCAAGCCCCTCTGTCCCCAGCTCCAAGGACAGGGTCAGGCCCTGCCCTGAGGAGCTCAGCTCTTGCTCTGGTTTAGAAACCCCCCCAGGGCATCTGCCCTGTGCCCCACCCAGCCCAGCTGAAAATATCTTGCAACATCTACTGGCCATCTAAAATAAGAACTACAACCAGTTTGGACTGGAGTTTCCCATCCTGGCATTTTCCAGCAGCCTCTTGCTATTCTATTTAGCTTTCCTAAAGGTGGAATAAGGATAAGACGAGGAGGGGACAACAGTTGGTTCTTTCTGAGTTTTCTCTAAAGTGCTTTATGTGCTTCAGGAGATGCCAATTAAAGAAATTATGTTCTGTTTGCCTTGCCTGAAACAGTATTTTAAAAAAATAATCAGGACCAAATCCACATCTACTTTATTGTTACTCAGCTCATCCTTTGACGCAAAGATCTGAAATCTATCAGACTGTTTCTTCTTTTCTATTTTCCTGCAATGCACATTATTACAAGCATCTGAAAAGTCTTTGTTCAACGAGCACTTATTGAATCAAGCAATGAAGCACAGAGCCTGCACTGAACATCCTGTATCTCCTCTTTAAAGGTAGTTATCCTACATGTACAGCACACACCTGCCAGGTCTCTTTTGGTGATACAAGGATGAGAAGGATTTTCTCTCACAGTTGGATTTCAGGCTGTAAAAGCACTAATAGCTTCAAGGAAAAGATCTTGAATTTGAGATTCTGTAGTTAATTCAGTAATGCTGTAGTACTTTTTGGGCCTGAAACAAGACTTGCAGAGGATATTTAACTTGGGCCCCTTGGAAATGAAAATTTCATTTTACAAGAAGTCCTTTTCATTTTTATGTAGTGGCTGTGTCTGTGCCTTACTTTGCAGGAAGGCAGACAGGATCAGAGGGTGGAGAGCAGTATAGTGTGGACTAGAAGGAAAATAAATAAATGCCCAAACACTTCTGTGTTCCCCAGTGCCTCTTCTGCTGCTTACCTACTAATGGTTACATGTTTAAACTTGCAAGTTTTTTAGCTTAATTTTGGTTACTCTTTCCCACTGCCTGTTGGAAATTTGCAGAAATAGATGCTTTTAAAAGTACAAATTCAAACCTTTATTTTGCAAAGCTGTGCATGAATCAGCTCCTTCTGCCAATCTGTCCTTCCTAAACTGTGGAAAAATAATCCCTTAGCAGCAAATCTCCTTTCTCCTTTTCAGGAGACCACACTGTGACTGTTTGTTCTTTCCCATCCTAGCTGTTATTTGATTTTAAATGCTGATGTTTCCTGGGAATGCTCTCTGAAATAGGAATGTTGTGTTATACCCCAGTGGATATCAAAGTAGGGTTCAACTCCCCAACCTCCAGCAGCAACAGCAGTTTTGGGGTTTTTGTCAAATAATTTGGAGGCAGAAATAGCTGCTTTCCTCTGCTGCTTTCTGGATGATTCTGGTTTTGTTTTTACAGGAGAAAGTTGCCACAGAGGGGAAAGATTTTCCCATTTGCTGACACAAGTGCTGCACCACTTCTGATGCTCAAATAAAAACAGAGGGCGAACATTTCAAAAGGCAAAAGGATTATGAGTATTTTATACCAGATCCTAAAGCATCAGGCAGTTGTTACTCCTGAGGAATTAGTCATGAGTCAGGAAAAAAATCTGTTCCTCTGGTAGATTAGTTTTACCATTTTATTTGTATTTCACACTTCTGTTTGGTTTGAGTACCCTGGCACCCAAGCCAAGTTCCCTTTAATGTTTTAACCATATTATTAATATGCTTTCTGATCAGCCAATATAGCTGAAAAAAAGGTAATATGCCAGGCCTTAATCCTTTCCTGCTTTTTTTAAAAGCCAAACAAACAAATCCTGAATAATAATGTGGGATTTTCCGGTTTGGCTACAAACAGTTTCTTGCCATTCTCCTCTTAAAAAAATTTCCATCTGACATGCCAGCAGTGCTGTCTTGTTTTTGTTCTCATATATAATTAGAATGTCAGGAAAAAGAAAAGATTGCAACCAGTTTAGTGCTGAGACCAGGGCTTTTTCTTCTGGAGGAGCAGAACATCAAGTCCTCATTAGGATTAAAATCATTACTGTATAAATACTCACTTGAAAATCCTTCATGTAAAGAGTTCTCTTAGTGCCATGGAAGTATTTCCTTAATCAGGGCACCTTGAAGTTAAGGGTTTAATTACATTTATAGCCACTAAATGTGGAAAAACTACCCAGCATGTGAAACTGTGCTAAGGGAATGTTATGGATTAGGTAAATGTGATTACTGGGACCTGAACTAGGCCCCAAAAGTTCAAAGGAATGGATGTGTTAAAAAAAAAAACCACAAATTATATTTTTTGTTTTAAAGGTATGTTTGTGAGAGATTAAAAAAGTTGAGAATTACTGAACATTTCCAGGGATGGGGCAGCAGCCACAGCTTCTCTGGGCAACCTGTGCCAGGGCCTCCCCACTTCACAGGGAAGAATTTGATCACAGATCTTATATTTGCATTTGATGTTTTTTAAACACCAGGGGCTTCTGATGGAAAGGAAAATGTATCACTTCCACATTTTCCAATTCAGAGTTATTTTCATAATTCCCACAAGGGGCTCCAACAATTGAAGCTCATCAGCTGACATTTAATGGCTTGTTTGAAATCATCAACAGACTTGACAAATGTCCTTAAAATCCCGCTTAGTGATAAAATTCTCTCCCTGCATGAAGGGGAGGGCACAGTAAAGCCCCAAATACTTCCTAGTTCTGTTTCAAAACTGTTGCACCCTTGCAATGCACACCCCTAAGCATAAAGCAGATATTTCCTTTCCAAGGGAGGACACTGAGAGCACCAAGTCCCTCCTGTGCCACTTCCATCCCTTCTGTTCCTGAGTCGTGAGAGCCCTCTAGGGTCAGTTCAGGCACCTGGAGGGAGTCAGACCTGAGGAGATCCCAAAATCCAGCACACAAACTGTGCCACATCCCATGGCTGGACATTCCCCCCTCTGCCCACAGCTACAGCTGCTCCCAAATCTGCTTCTGTAAACTTACACACAATTTACATCCTGGGCTCCTAAATCCACAGCCTAAACAGTTCTTCTGTCAAGCCAACTTTCCCCTTCCCTAGCAAAGTAGGATCCATTTTCAGTCTTGTTACAGTTTTTTTCCCCCCTCAATATTCTAATTTATAATTAGATTATAAAATTGTCTAATTTAATATTTTCTAATTCAATGATTTTGAATTAAAAGTTAACTTTAATAAATTTTCTAATTTAATTCAATGCCAACTTTAATCTGTGCTGCAGCAAAGAGAAATCCCTTTATCTGGGTAAGAGAGTTTAGGAGTTGGGCAAGTTATGATATTTAAGTAACTACTTGTAGGAACTGGCAGCTTGCACCTTGTCAGGTGCAAGATGATATTCCCATTTTAAGATTCTTAATCTAAATAAGGTAAGATTAAGTCTAGTTTAATCTAATTTGACATTATTGTTACCATTATTATTATTATTATTAAAGCTCAATCATGGCATTAAAATATTGAACAAGTGTTGGGCTGAGCTGCAGTTTTGTCAGGCAGGTTCTTGCAGGACTTTTCCACGTCTCTTCAAAGGAAATATTGGTAAAAAAATGGGAAATTCAAACTCCAACATAACCAGGACAAGCTCTTTTCCAAACTTCAGAAATCTTGTTTTGACTTCACACATAAATCATCAGTGAGGACACTCACAATGAAGAGAAATCAAAAGCAACAACAAGCAGCACAGCAAAAACAAGCCCAGCTTTTCTGATATGATTGGTAAATGTACAGGCAGAGGTTTCTTGCATAAAATTTCAGGTTAAAAGTCCCAAAGTTGTCTGTTTTTTACAGCAAAAGGACCAGGCACAGCCAAAGAGTGGGTTATAATTCCCTATATTGCAGAATACTGACAAACCATTCCCTCTGTGGTCTCTTCCTATGTCTCAGAGCTTACACTTCGATCTGACACCCAATTTTTTAATTTTCTCTTGCCAAATTCCCTTCTAAATGCCACATATTGTGACACACATGTAAGCCAGGTGTGGGGAAAAGGAAGCCAATGCAAGTGGGTGATGCTGTTACTCACAGTTTAATGCTCAGCTTCAAAATACACAAAACCCTCGGTGTTGTGAAATACAGAAGTCTGATATAGCGTTTTTTAAAGTCAGATGTTAACAGCTGTAACCACCACTTTTTTATATAAGAAAGAAAAAACCCAAAACCATTTACAGGCCAGTTTGTGGTAGAAAGGCTCAGAAAACCAAAGGTAAAGGGAAGGAATACAAAATTCACACCAAAATCTCTTTAGAAGGAACTCAAATTACCACTTGAATTTGCTGACAGGGTGACTCAGAGACTCATGGAATCATTTAGGTTGGAAAAGATCTCTGAAATTACTGAGTCCAACCCTTCCCCCAGCACTGCCAAGGCCACTACTGAGCCCTGTCCCCAAGTGCCACATTCACAGGGCTTTTGAATCCCTCCAGGGATGGGGACTCCCAACTCTGCTCTGAGCAGCTGTTCCAGGGCTGGATGACCCCTTTGATGAGGAAATTTTTCCTAATATCCAATCCAAGCTTCTCCTGGCACAACTTGAGGCCAAGTTTCCTTTTGTCCTATCACTTATTACTCAGGAAAACTGACCAATGCCCACCTGGCTATGACCTTATTTTGAGTGGTTGTGCAGAGCCAGAAGCTCCGCCTGATCCCCCCTTTCCCCATCCTGAGCCCCTTTCCCAGCTCCCTCAGCCTCTCCTGGAGCTCCAGACCCTTTTCCAGCTCCATTCCCTTCCCTGGACACGCTCCAGCCCTTCAAAGTCTTGTCTTGAGGAACCCAAAACTGACCCCAAAATTCGAGGTACCTCAGCAATGCCCAGCACAGGGCACAGCCACTGCCCTAGTCCAGCTGAGACAAAACTTGCACCAGTATGAAAATGCACAAAAAATGCATTTGTGGATATTTTAATGATATTTTACCTTAGTGGCCAAGTTTTAGACTATCTAACCCCTTAATACTGGCTAAAACGTGGGAGGCAGCCAGAGCTCAGCAGTAACAGAACATCCTGAGTCACAACCTGAATATATTTCATATTTCCATATCTCCTTCACCGCTTTCTCCCACTCCATGTGGGTAGTAAAGAGATATTTGATGATTTTCTCAAAGTTTGTAGTCGATGCACAAAAATAAAAGAGAGAAAGGTGGGAGAGCTTGGGTGGAAATTCCCCCTGCTCTGTTCTCCATGCTGGAAAAAAGCTTTTTGACCTGTTCTCCTCACCTGTGTCCCCCTCAGCTGCTGGCAGGAGGGGGATGCTGAGCTGCAGCACAGCCTGCATGGAGCAGCTCCTTCCAGCTGAGCCAGAAGAGGGAGACCAAGGATGCTCTAAGCCAAGTGCCAGCTCTGCACTGCTCACCCTGCCCCTGCTCTCTCTGCCTCCCAGGGAACCCAGACTGCAGCTTCTGCACCTGTGAGAGCTCCAATCGATGCCATTTATAATCTAAAAGCAGAGCTCTGGGGCTGTGCAGCCACACTGGAAAAGAACCTGAGCACTTTGAAATCCTCGAGATAAAACACCTGTACAACCTGCTGGAAATACAGCAAAACAGCCTCAATAAATATTTATTTTTGAAGCTGGGAAACTCATGTGCTGGTCCAAGAAACCTGTTGGATGTGTTTGTGAACAAGAGCACACCAACAGCTGCCTGCATTCCTAGAAAATAGACCACAGCAAGGCAGGATATTCCTGTCATTTCTATGCTCTGAATATTTGGGATTCTCTGGGTCCAGAAGGGGTTGGACAAGAGAGCCACTTTTTCTCCTCTTGATTTGAACATGTTTTCATGTGCATTCCCATTCTTTTGCTCATGGCATTATCATCTTTTTATTTACATAATGATTTTTGGGAAATCTAAAAGCCACAAAAATGACTCAAAGCCCCCCTCTAGTGATTGGTGGGGAAATTCATAGCAAGAAATCCCCTGACACTTAAATCTTGCAGTGTAAACAGATTTATTGCCAGGGCAGATGGAAATGGGAGTGCTGGGAAGGGCTGGAAGTACCAGCAAAAAAATCCAGTGATTTTTGGAGTAAGGAAACCTATTGGGGTATTTTCCTGCATTCAGCTGCTCTAAGAACATTTAGGATTATTTGTGGGAGTATCTGGAGATATTTTAAAGGAAAGGACTTGCATGATTTTACAGCCCTTTACACAGAATCTGATGGATGAACAGTGCTGAAAAAAAATATACAAAGGAGATGCAGCATCTCATTCTCTGGTCATTAAAAAAAAAAAAAAACCAAACCAAAAAGCCAAAAAAACCCCAAACCAAACCAACAAAACCCAAACAAACAATCAATCCAAAAAACCAAAACAAAAAACCCCAACAGTGTTCTCAGAGGAATGAAAAAAAGCAAACAAACACCCAGTTTTCAATAACTCTGCTCCAAGTTCCAGCCAAAATTTACCAGAATATTTCTGCAGATAAAAAACTTCTTCAGAACTTGAGGCAACACTGGCAAACATTTTATAGCCTCATTGAGAGGTAAATTTGCAAGAAACAACATTGCCAAATGTTGAAATAAATGTTTTGCAGCAATTCTAACTGGAATTCTAATTTCCTTTACCATATTCAATTACACTCTTTGCAAATGTTTGGATTTTACATTCTCAAAATCTCACCCAAAATTCACTAATCTCTGTAAAAACATCCTCTGTGGCTTAGAGGATTTTGGATCTGGTCAGTTCCAAACTGTTTTTCTAGCTGATCAAAAAAGTAATTTAATAAATTCATTTAGCCATGAGCATACCAAAGAGAACAGCTCTAACTCCTTCCTGATGATTAAATTTAGAAGACACTTCCAAAGTTATTTCTCCTTTTCTCATTTTCCAATCTGTCAGTGGCCCAATTTGGGGGTTTTTAGGGAGGGTGCTGGGTGTGGTACCAGGAGCCAAGGAAAGGAGAGGGAAGTTCTGGGCAGAAAGGAGCAGCCCTGTGCAGGTGATCCCTGCAAACAGCAAACCTCCAACAACAGAAAAACCCCAGGTAACCTCGAGTTCTCCTTGTAATGGCAACAGCAAGGCTGAACATTAACAAAATCTGCTCAGATACCAAGCAGAAAATCATTCTTTGGGTCACCAGCCCAGAGTCAGGTCCAAGGCAGGGGTGCAAATACCACAGGAATTTCCCCTGATGTGAGTGGAGACAGCAAAGGGAGGGAGAGAGCCAGCAGCTCCTTCAGACGCTGAAGCCTCAGTGTTCAGGTGCAGCCAACACTTCCAAACCCCACTTTTCTCCTCCCACATGACCTTGTTGTAATGAAATTAATTTATTTATTAATTTATATTCCTGCAGTACCTCATTTTCTGTCTGCCAGACAGGACAAGGATGGTTGAGGAGTTTCCCGGGAAAGGAAAATCCCTTTCTCCCCAGCTCATCCCCCTGACACCTTACCTGTGCTGGCCATCCATCTATAGACCTCTGGGGACAAAAATATACATATATACCCAAAATTAGGGATTTCCCATCCCCATCATGCTGATTAATCATTCTTCCAACTGCCCACACAGCCCCAAAACTTCAGAGACATCCCAGTGCCCTGGGGAGATTTGTCTTCTGGGGTTTTCCAAACGTTTTGCTGACACATCCCAGTGCATCAAGAGGAAATCTGGGATTAGCCCTTTACACAGAGCCCTTCTCTGGCTTTGCCCCAGAGTTAGGGGATTTTGGGATTTTGAAAACCTGGTTTTGTTCTCCACTGATGTTTGATTGGAAGCAGAAAACGAACCATAGGTTTCCTGCAAAGATCCTGCTGCAAATGTGAGTTTTGGATAAATTAATCACACCAAAGTTGCTTTTTTTAGTGCAAATAATTCATTTTCCAATGCACCTAAGAGCAAACAAGCCAGAAAATGAGTTACTGTGTGGTCATTTCCCAGTATCTGGGCAAGGGCACAAGGTCAGACACTTCTCCCAGTGAGTATTTATTTATCCAAAATGGAATAACTTCAGATGAAAATTTTAAGAGATGTGTTCACAGGAAGGTCTGAGACTCCTAACTCTTCTCCAGGACTTAAAAATAACATCTTTCAGAGTTGATCAGAGGAGAGATTTGAGACCAGGTCTTCTATTTTCCTTGTAATATCTCTCCTCTTCCTTCTCCCCCTGCCTGGTTATCTTTCCCAAGGGGTAAAGGCAGGTGTGCATTCAGCACCATCTGAGAGCTCACAGATAAAATCTGAATCAAAGATAGCTCCTAGATACATTTTTTTCTTTTTCTTCTTAATTTCCTGGGGATCAGTTGCCTAAATGCCTTTAAATCTGGACCTAAAGCTGCGAGGATTAGAACACTGATAACTAAAATGTCATCTAAGAGCTGAGTCATGTTCCTAAATGTCTTTGAGACATTTACCATGGATTATACAGAGCAGCATTAATTTCTTTTCAGACTTTTTACTGCAACATTAAATGATGGAAAAAACCCAATCAAGCAGTTGCAGAGCCTAATAAGGCAAGGAACCTTCTCAGCAAGCAGAGAAAATCACAACTGAGCTCTAATGAAAGAAATTATAGCAAAAAGGGGCAGTCACAGACTGCACTGCACACATGTCAGGAAGCCATTTAACAGCTGAGCAACCAGAACCAAATTATTGAGACTTGATCCTGGCAGAAATGAAATATTGTGCTGTGCTGACACCTGCTGCACAAATCCATTTGCTCAGGAAGCCACAGCTCCCCACTGTGCATCCCAAAAAGCAGCTTTGCAGCCCAGAGAAATCACCCTGAGGCCTTTGGAATGAACTGATGTTTGCAAAACACTCAGAGGCAACCTGAGGTGCCTGGGAGTGAGACCTTCCTGAGCAACTCAGTGCAGTAAATCTTCTTGTTTTAACAAGACTTCCCCTGATCCATCAAAGATGCAGAGCCTTGGGAGGAGGATTTTCCAAGGACACGAGTGGCAGTGGAAGTGCTTGGATGAAGAATACACCTTAAACCAAATTCCTTTTGCTCAGTGTTGTTTGTTTTGGAGGCTTTGAATGTCAGAGGTTTGTGGAGCAAAGAGTCAGAGAACCACAGAACCATTAAGGTTGGAAAAGACCTCCAGGAACATCAAGTCCAACCCTTAACCCAGCACTGCCAAGGACACCCCTAAATCACAACCCCAGGTTGATCCACACAGCTTTTAAATCCCTGCTCCCTGCAGGGTGGTGAGCTCACCACTACCCTGGGCAGTCCACACTCTCCATGAAGAATTTTTCCCCAATATCCAATCTAAACCTCCCCTGGCCCTTTCCTCAGGACAAGGGGCCAACCCCCATCTGGCTCAGGTAGTTTTGGGTGCAAAAAGGGATAAGGTCCTTTAGCCCAGGTCAGTCCCTTGGGTTAAACACAGAAATGTTTCTCATCATCCTGTTGAGCTCCATCAGGCACAGGAGTTTGCAGCAGGTTAGGAGCAGCCTTCTCCATAAACACAGCCACATGCAGCTCTCTGTTTTAGCACTGCCTTGATCCTTTCAGACAACACTCTCTTCCTTTAAAAAAAAAAAAGGGAAAAATCAAACCCCAAACATCATAAAATCATAAACCCTATATTTCCTTATTTATCCTTTAGAGACTCTGGTACTCAGGGACCATAAAATTTCATGTAGGTGAAAGAGTGCCCCACCAAGAAGCCTGTGATATGAAAAGGGCCATTTCCAAAGAGAGGCTGCATCTTCCTCTTAGATCAACTAAAATAAAAAAAATTAACTACTGCATTTTCCTTTAGACCCCTTCTCTTTAGCCCAGCTGTAAAATGTCCACCTGGCATTCAGTTTGGGAATGACAGATTCACCCAGACATGAATCTTTCCTCTGCTATGGGAGGAGAGGGTGCTGTAGCCAGATCAACCAAATGGCCTTGATTTTTAATTATGGATGCCCTTATCTGACATTCCTTTCTTTTAACCCCTCATATTTCACCAGGCTTTTGCTGTTGAAGGTTCTGTGCAGGGGAGGCACTCTGCTAACGAGAGCAGGTCCCTGTAATTACCAATGCAGACCTAAAAGACACATTACACCAAGCAAACAATTCCCAACAGCAAACAGTGGCCTTGTTTACTTCCCTTGGAGCTTGTTAGGTCTAATCCTTTTCAGGCTATTTTTTCAGCTAATTGATTTATAGCATCAGTTTCAAAACTGAGGCTCCTCTTTTCCATTTTCTGAATACTTTCAGTCTGTATTTAATAATGGGTTCAGGTAGCACATGTAGAAGAAAACCAGCTGCCTGTTAAGACCATCATGTGGCTCAGTTGATGTAGATTTGAGAGACAGCCAAAATACTACAAGAACCTCACTTGGTTACCTCTTGCATTCTCTGCCTGTGTCCACTCAGTTCACACTAAACACATTTCATTCACAATGACTGAACTTCCCCTTGGAACCCTTCAGCCAAGTTTTTCCCACTTAACCCCTTGGAAACTTCTGTTTGTTACCTGAGGCACCTGAGCTCTGCAGTCCCTGGGAGCAACACACAACAACAGAGGTTTTAAATCACCCCCCAAAGCACCTTTAAATGAGGTGGTTCAGCTGTCAGAAGCATCAGACTGGATAAAGGAGGGCAAAACCCCTGGGGGTGAGTCTGTGATGAGCCTTGTGCCCTGTTAACTCTTTACCAGCTGGTTCTCACTGCATGGAAAGGCTGAGAACAGTTACAGGTGACAAAACCTGTGGGCTTTTACCTGGGCTTCAGTGGCAGCCCAGTCACATCTGAAACTTGTGGTGCTTTCAGATAATCTTCCTGAATTATTTTGCCATCACTGCTCAGAGCTGCAGCTCTCCTGATTTCCTGTCTTGGCTGTTATGACGTGTGAGGGCTGCAGGTTGTCACATCTGCAGAATTTTCCCCTCCCACACTTCGCTGGACTTGGGGAAGATCATCTGAGCATGTCACTTCTCATTTGTGCCTTTCCCCCTTTGCTGTTACATAAAATGAGCCATTTGTCTTCCTTACATGCTGAGCAGCACCCTCGTGGTGTTTTCTCTTTCTCTTGCCTGCTGTTTATTGTCCTGTGGTTAGACTGGGAAAGAAGAGAATCCTTTTATTTTGTATTTTTTATAGCTCAGGGACCATGCCCCGAGCCAGAGGCTGCACAGCTGTAAAATGATCCAAGCCAGCAGTATTTTACCCCAATTTTCATGCAAATTGTGAGAGGTTTTTAATATCCATTGCTTTCCAAGTTTGGGCAGTGTTATTAAGACTTGAGACTTGTGGGTTTTCCTGTGAGGATCAGAGGAATTCACCTTCCCTCTCCATCCCAGCAGGGAAAATGCCCACTCCTGTCCCTCACTGTGCACTGCCACTTTCCTGGCTGCTGTGTGTCCCCAAATTCACTCTTTTCTTTTCTCCCTGTCCAGAGAGAAGCCAGTTGTACAGCAAGGCCCTCATTAAGTGCTGCTTCCCATGACTCCAGGGTGTTTAAAGATGTTCACAGCTTTGAAGCTGCTTGTGGCACAGACTCCACAAGTGTTGTAGGCCAAAAACTGATGGAAGGCCACAGAGGGAATGGTGGTTATGCCTCATTTGCACAAGGACAGACCCAGGAGAAGGCAAGTTCCTGCCTCTTAATCCATCAGTCAGACACAATTTGCCTCAGAAACACAAACTATCTCACTAAAACATGATGGGGCACAGAGCAATCAGGTCCAGTGGGAGGTGCCCATGGCAGGGGTTGGGACTGGATGGTCTTTAAGGTCCTTTCCAAGCCAAACCATTCCATGATTCTGTGGGAACAAAGGATGCTCCCTGTCCCCTCCTCTGTGCATGTGCATGGAAACACACATCCCAGCCACACACTGAACCTTGCACACTGCACAGACATTAAGATCAGAAGAGAGCTCAGTGTTTCCATCCAGGCTGGTTGGCAGGGTGGGAGAAGGATTGTGAGAGCGAGCAATGGGTGAAATAAATGAAATACACAAACTCTCTCTGGGTTGCAGGCAGGGTCAAGCAAGCAGCTCATTAACATCCTGAACTGACCTTGTCCCTGCCTGGCTCTGCCCTCCCTGGTGTTACTGAAAACACATTTCAGTGGCTTCATCCTGTGATTTAACACTTGTTTTTGCAATGAAGGGAAAGAAAAGCAATAGATTTTTGAGGGACCTTAAGCTGTTTACTTTTTCTTCCCTCAGCTGCCAGGAACTGAAGCTGTTCTTGCAGGAAGTGGATTTAAATGTGGACATTTTAACATTTAAGAACCCTCAGAGAAGTGAATAGTTGCTTAGTGAGCAGTTCACATCCATCTCTGAGTCCAGGGATTAAGAGTGTGCATCTTTTACAGCCAGTGCTCGTGAGATCCTGTCCTTCAGCTCATGCAGGAATGGACTGAGCTCAGTGATAATCCCAGCTAAAGCCTTTCCACAAACACAAGTCCAGGGATTTTCCATATAATATTTGCAGAAAGTTTGACTGATATGTTGCCTGTGAAAGGAGGTTAACAGTGCCTCCCTCTTCCACCAGCACAGCCCACGAGTCTCTGAGATGGGAAAGCCAAGTCAGAGCTCTTGAACTGGGTTTACATTTCTGCAATTAATAAATCTTCAGTTAGAGATGTGATAAACTCTCTGGAGCTGTCTCTGTAGATGCCTCGAGCTCTGAGCTCAGCAGGGGAACTGGTGACTTCTGGCCTTTGGCCCCTCTAGGGTGGCTGGGGAGTGGAGTCAGCACCCCGGGACAGAACCAGAGAACTGGCAGTGCTTTCCTCATTTCCAAGAGCTTTAGAGCTCTCCTCTGGGGGAAAGGACAGTTAATCAGGTCCCAAAAGTGTGTGGAGCCACAGCCAGGACATGGTGAGTGTCCAAGACTGGTGTGGAAAGAGCTGCAGTGGCAATGATGGGCTGTGATACCTGCAGAGCTGCAGACCCCCAACATCAGGGGGATGTGGAGCTGCTGGAGCCAGTCCAGAGGAGGCCACAGAGATGTTCTGAGGGCTGGAGCCAGGCTGGGAGAGCTGAGGGTGCTCACCTGGACAAGAGAAGGCTACAGGGAGAGCTCAGAGCCCCTTGCAGGGCCTAAAGGGGCTCCAGGAGAGCTGGAGAGGGACTGGGGACAGGGAATGGAGGAACAGGACCCAGGGAATGGCTTCCCACTGCCAGAGGGCAGGGATGGATGGGATATTGGGAAGGAATCCTTCCCTGTGAGGGTGGGGAGGCCCTGGCACAGGGTGCCCAGAGAAGCTGTGGCTGCCCCTGGATCCCTGGAAGTGTCCAAGGCCAGGCTGGACAGAACTTGGAGCAACCTGGGACAGTGGGAGGTGTCCCTGCCCCTGGCAGGGAGTGGAACTGGATGGTCTTTGAGGTCCCTTCCAACCCAAACCATTCTGGGATTCTGGGATTTTGCCTGTCCTGTGACACACCTGGAGTAACACTGCTCAGGTTCACATCTCTTCAGATTTCAGTAAAAAGAGATGGCTAAAGAGAAGGGAGACAAATCTCATCTCTCTCCAGCTTGTTATGTTCAGATGTCTCCATGAAACATTTTATCAGTTTTCAATTCTAAAAACAACTTCTATGTTGAAAGAAAAAAAAATAATTCCAGAATAAGCAAAATTAATATCACTGGGCTTGGATCCTCAGCTACAAACTTTCCACCCAATCATTTTGTTTGTTTTCAGTGGGATGTTCCATTAAGCAATGACTGTGTCTGTGGTTAAAAATTAGTGCTTATCTTCATGCCTCATTTCTTATTTCTTATATAGACATCCCATTCTTGAAGAAAACCATAGATCATCCTCAAAATTTTCACTGGCTTATTCTGGTGAGCAAAGATCATGTGTATTTTATTGTCCTTGTGCTGTTTTTCAAGCAGAAAAATGTGAGTTATCATAAGGAAGACACAAGGGAGTCCTGAAAACAACAGCACTTCTTCACTGGCTTAAGATATTTGTTGCACTTGAAGTAAAGTTGTCAGTGATGCTTTCTCAGGGAAAATGATCTTTTTGTTCCTCAGGCATCTTTAATCTATTTAATCTCTGTTTGTTTGGGTTTTTTTTTCTTTCCAAATATAGACTCACAGAATGGTTTGGGTTGGAAGGGACCTTAAGGATCATCTTGTTCTGACCTCCTTCCACTTGACCAGGTTGCTCCAAAATTCCTCCAACCTGGCCTTGGACACTTCCAGGGATGAAGGAATATCCTACTAAAAGCTGTCAGGTTCCCAGGAAGTGTGTCTGGATACCAGCAGTATCACTATAGGGAAAAAAAGTGTAAAACTAAATAAAGACTTAAATTTATTTAAATCTGCTGAGACTCATTCTTAAAAAAATAAATAAAATCAGCCTTTCAGTTTGAAAATAAATTTTAAAATAGCTAACATTTTAATTTCTTCCCCTTTCTTTACCTGACATCCCATATCACCCAAAAGAGAGGGTCAGACTTAACACACTTGTCTTAGTTTTAATCCCTTCACAGCAGCTTCAGAGTGACAGAGATGTCAGGTATGGATCAGGGCTGACCTTTTCATCCAGACCTCATTCTGTTTGTTGTTCCCAAAAGTCTCCCAGCCAGTTGCATGCACTGATTTTGTTTGCAAAAGGATCTAGAGGGTGATAATTGGAAAAGAGATTGACATAGGCAGAACAAATGTGTGCTGCAGCTGAAACCAGCTCTTTGGGCTTTGTAAATGTGGCCCTGAAAGGAGAATTACATAATAGCAGAATTAATAAAATTATTCTTCGATCACGGAGAGAATCAAATGCTGGAAGGTGACTAAATTATAACTTCAGAGTACAACAGATTTAGGTGGTCAAATGGCTTTGGAAATCCTTGCCAAAAAAACCTCTCAATAACAAAATCCACTCACAACTTTCCAAAAGGAAAATATGGTAGGTTTTTTCTTTTCATTGTTACCATGTAACAGGCGTGATTTTATTAAGAAAAGTGATAAAATGTGGTTTGAAAACTGAAAGAGGGTAAATTTAGGGTACATATATGGAGTAAATTCTTCCCTGTGAGGGTGGGGAGGCCCTGGCACAGGGTGCCCAGAGAAGCTGTGACTGCCCCTGGATCCCTGGAAGTGTCCAAGGCCAGGCTGGATGGGGCTTGGAGCACCCTGGGCTAGTGGAAGGTGTCCCTGCCCGTGGCAGGGAGGGGGGTGGAATGAGATGAATTTTAAGGTCCCTTCCAACCCAAACCATTCCATGATTCTCTATAAATATTTGAGGGTTTTCTGATGCAAGTAGCAACATTTCCTCTCTGATTAATGTGTATCACAAATACACACTTTATCATATTTGCTTTTAATAAATAAAATGTCCATCTCCTATTTTGAGACTTTTTAGTTCATTTTGTTCCTCTCTACAGACAGTAACCAAACCTGTGGGTGTTGCTCTCTCTGATCCTCCCCTGACTGTCACCTTTTCGGCATTCACTCAGTGCTTCAAAGAGAAGTTCTTCTTCAGTGAGAACACAATGGGATTTGATGAATCCCATGAGAAAATTGCAGGGGGGAAGGAATCAAACTCAGATTGCCTCATTTTCACAAAATGCAGACAGACAGAATGCATCTGTATAAAATATTACTCATAATTTTTAGCCAGATGATGACAAAGCAAAAGTGAGAACAGTGTGTTTCTTATGACAAATGAAAGCATTTCTAGGAGACAGAACAGGCCAAGGAAAAGGCTCTGTGGGACATTGGCCTCATTTTGGCTGGGATAGAGAGAATTTTCTTCCCAGTAGCTGGCACAGTGCTGTGTTTTGGATTCAGGATAGGAATCATGTTGACACCACACTGATGTTTCGGTTGTTTTGAGGTCGTGCTTAGTCTACAGCAAGGACTTTTGAGTTCCTCATGTTCTGGGAGGGAGCACGGCCAGGACAGCTGGATGAATTGGCCAAGGGAATATTCCAGTCCATGGAACATTATTCCCAGAATTTAACCTGGAGGACTTGACCAGGAGGGGACAGTCACTGCTGGGGGAAGGGCTGGGCATTGGTCAGCAGCTGGTGGGCAATTGGGTTTTGTTCTCTCCTTCTCCTTCTTCTTCTTGTTGTTCTTGT
>VZRX01011125.1:0-14193 GCA_013398075.1 Notiomystis cincta
AAATGCCCAGCTGGCCTGGCCTGGACGTGGATTTCCCACATGTCCATCCCTAACACAGCCCCAGAAGATGTTTTCCAGCAGCATTTCCTTCCCTCCTCACCACACTGAGTTTCCCTGTCTGGTTAGGGGCATAGCCCTGCACCAGAGCCACACCAGCAAGTGACCAACTGTCCCACATCCAGGCCACCATGGCCAGCAGGACCAAGAGTGGCCTTGGGAGGATGGACATGATGCTCTCCAGGAGAGGGAATGAGGGGACAGAACCTGACCCATGTGCCCCCACAGCAGGGAAGGAGTAAGAGGCTGGAGCATGGCTTTGGGAGGGTTGATGCCACGTGTGAGAGCACCAGCCTCCCACTGGTGTGTACCAGAGACAGATAGCAGAGGCCCTTCTTGACTGTTTTGGGCAGAAACAAACATTTTAAATCAATACTTCCTGCTTGTTGTCACTGACTCTGTGCAGCCAAGTGAAAGCCCAGAGGTGCAGTGCTAGAGAATAAGCCAGAAGCCACAGTCCTGACTTGGGAGTGATTAATGAGGAGGAAATTACACTGATTAGGCAGGGACTGAGCCTAGACAGGCAGTCTGGATGTTACATGTATGTGTATAGTGTGTGTATGTGTACATGCAGTACCTATACACAGAGGTATTTTACATGTCAAAATGGCACATTATTATTTATGATTGATTTTATGGTACATTATCTATCAAATGACCCCTTTCTGCTGCACCATCCTGTCTGATGAAGGGCTGTGAGTGGGAGCACAGCTCTCCTGGGTTTGGGTGGGTGCCCTATGGAACTCCACAAAGAGGAAATGGACAAGTTGTGGCCACAGGTGACACCTCAGCTGTGTTTGGAGCCAGACTTTGAGGTGACACCAGGCTTTTTGAGGCACTGGGGTGTGCAGAGAGGACCAGGACAGCACATCCCAAGTCAGGAGGCTGCTGGTGCTGGATTCTCCTCCTCTGTTACCTTGTGTTGTGGATCAGATGTGTTTGCTGCCAGCCTCGCTGTTGTGACATTTCTACCTGCCCCCTGTTGTATAACACTCTGCTCCTGATGAAATTAAGAGCCAGGAAGAAAAATCCCTTCCTTCCCTGACCCTCACACCAGAGCAACTCAACCCCAGCCTTGGGCATCAAGTTCCAAATCTTTCCCTCCAATGTAGGCCTGAAATCGCCATCTTGCCCTGTGGCCTTGGGCTGCTCTGCAGCCAGCAGACATCAAAGCCTTGTTGGTACCAGTGTGCCTCAGCAGCATGTCTGGCTCTGATCATCCTCAAGGGCTGACAGTCCTCTTCAGGTCAAAATGATCTGGGAGCTGGCCCTGGGAAGCCCACCCTGCACCCCTCTGGTGTGCAGCAGCAGCAGCAGCCATCAGCGAGGGCAGCAGCTGCCCTGACCCTACCTCCTCCCTCAGGAAAGGTACAGTAGGTTGGAGAGCATCCCTGAAATGCTCCCACCCACAGCCTGCAGACATCTGGCTGGTGGATCCAGGGCTTTTTCCTTTGGTCTGGAGCCCAGATCTGTGCTTCATGAAGTCGGGAATGGTGGCCTGCTACACCTTCTTCCCAGTCAGTGCCCCCAGCCCCATGGTGGACCTGGGACCAGAAGTTGTCCACTGAGTCCTTTTCATTTAAGAGACTCAGAAGAGGATTTGTCACTTGGCACTCCCAGTTTAAGGCCAGGTGGAGAGGGGTGAGGCTCCAGACAGGAGGAGAGAGGTGGGGGTTTTTACTGATGCCTTTGCAGCTCTGCCCTCCCCATTTTCAAGCCTGTCTTTGCTTAGCAGCTTTCTCCCACCTCGAGAGCAACCCTTGGGATGGCAGCTTGGTGGGGTGCGTGTGGGAGATGATGAAAGACAGGGAGATGAAGAGACTTGTACTGAACACCCTGTTGGCTGCTGGCCTGAGACTCTGGGCCTGCCCAAGGCCTTGCCAGGATGGTGTTCTCGGGGAGGATACGATGACAGCCAGGTATTTCTTTGATGCAATTCCGTGTTTTAATGGGGAAAGCACGTAAAGCCCCATTTCCCTGAGCACCAGGGGGCCACGTGGGCTGCCCCAGCCTGCCTGGAGCCACCCACCCTGCACAGCCCTCGCCACCCCCTGCCTGTGCTCACATCCTGTTCTGGAACCTCCCTGGCACTTTGCTGGCTTGCTCTTTGCTTTCTCATTCCTCTGACATACTTAAAATACGCACACACCCCCTTTTGTGCAAGCAGTTGCAACCCAACCTGGGCCCTGGCAGGACAGGCAGTCTCTCCTCCATCATTTACAGGAATTCCCAGGGGAATTTCTCACTTTTGAGTGATTTTGGGCAATTTCCGTGGTAGTTCAAGGCCTGCATGAGAGTTTTTCCTGGTTTGGCTTTCACCAAACAAGGGCAAGAATGCTTTCTTTGCTTGAGTCCCAAGGCAATGTAGCAAACTGGCCAACTTGATGCTCAGGTTCAGCAGAACAGGCCCCCAGATAAAACTGAGGACTGGTAGTGGCACAGCTGCAGCCGCTTGGAGGAGAGGAGCAGCTCTGCGAGGTGCCTGAGTCCTGCCTGCTGGGAAGGGCTGTGGGTCCCTTGCCACTGCCACTGTCCCCAGAGAGCAGCCCCACAGGGTGTCCAGCCCACACTGACCCTGGGTGTGGAGCAGAACCAGTCAGGGGCTGCCTCTGGGGTCAGCCAGCATCTGTGGCAGAAAAAATTGTTTCCCAGATGCTCCTGGATCCTTGAAAGTGCCCAAGGCCAGGTTGGACAGGACTTGGAGCAACCTGGGACAGTGGAAGGTGTCCTGTCCATGGCAGGGGGTGGTGCTGGATGGGCTTTATGGTCTCTTCCAACCCAAACCATCCTGGGAGTCTGTGGTTCTGTGAAAAGTCTTCCTGAGGATGGAGAGGAAAGCCCAGGGAGAGGTTTGCAAAGACCAGACCACCCAGAGGCTGACCAGAACTGGGAGGAGCAGGAGCCTGCACAAGTCATGCCTGGACATTGCTCTGGATGGATGCTCAGAGGGAAACAGCAACCAACAGCTGCAGCAATGCAATGGGCGAGAAAAGAGAGTTTATTCTGGGGGAAAAGGTACCGAGTTTGGGGTCTGCCCAAAACAAATCTGTGTGTGGGCTGTTGGGCAGAGAGAGGGACCCAGGGGGCCACTCAGGGCATGGAGCAGCCCACGTTCCCACCACACTCCTAGCGTGAGTCCCTTTTCCTGGGAAGATGAATCCTTCCTTTGCAGATTCACGAGAGTGGCCCACGCAGGGAGCCCCGTGAGAAGGGGATGGCCCTTCCTGGCCCCGTGCTGGGACGGAATGTCCGGAGCACCAGGAATGAAACACAAATGTGTGCCCTGTCAGCACCCCGGCGTGAGCTGGGGGTCACAGCCACGTGAAGCAGCACAGTGGAGACTGAGACCTCCCTTTCTGCCTGGCAGACCCCCGTGGCTCCTGCGTGGGGCAGCACACCAGGCACCGAGAGCCCCGAGAGCGGCACATCTGGGCTGCTGTTCCGTGAACAAGACGTGGGCAAAGCCACGCCCCTCCAGATAATCTCCTGCTCAAAGCGAAAGCTCACCACAGAAATTTGGAAAAGGAGGTGGAAGGAGCGGGGCAGGACTCCTATTATGCTTGGAAACTATTTAAATATGTCAATATTAAGGGAGCGTAATTACCACTCAAGCAATTCCAGCAAACCAGTCAGTAACAGTGCCTGCTTTACGGGAAGTGCATTTCCTCTTGGCAGTCTCCTGGCTGGGGATTATTGAGTGTGCAGCTCTCCCTCCATCCCCTGCACTGGGCAACCAGCACCTCCCAGCCAGGCAGGGCCACAGAGCGATGGGCTGGGCTGCTGTGACACAAAGGACCACGGGGGTCAACCTACCCCCCTTGCAAGTGATGCCCCAGCCCCTGGCAGGGTCTGCTGCAGGCCTGAGGACACTGAGCAGCCTCATGGTGCTGAGAAGCACCGCCCCAGGCTGTCCTTGGGGTCAGTGGTGACCATCATTTCTGTGGTCAAGGTCACCAGGAGTAGCCTGGTGCTGCTCTGCTTCCCAGAGCACCTGCCTGGGTCTTCCATTGCAGCCAGGCTGTGGGAAGAGTCAGAGGAAGGAGGGGGCTGCAGCTCAGGGGCTGGGCTCCATTCCCAGATCTCCTGAATCAGCTCCCAGCACCACCACTGGTGTCCACGTCAGGTCAGACGAGTCACCTCACCCTCGGCAACGCCGGCGCCGGCCTCAAAAGCCCTTCTGTGGTCCGGCTCTGTGGCAACCCAGGGTCACTCTCTGGCCTGGGGAAGTTACTCAGGGCCTTTGGCTCCTGGTTTGAAAACACTGAGCCCAAAAGTCAGGTTCCTTGAACCATTAGTCACTGAAGAAACAACAGCTTCCCAAAGCTGCTGAGAACCTTCCCAGGGCTGCTGGGAGGAGCAGCCCCCCTCCTGCCAGAGATGCTCGGGGTGCAGCCAGGCTGGCATGCAGTCCAGGGAGACACTGGAACTGGACCATTCCCATGAACAATGGGAATTATCTCACGGGAAAGCTGCCCTGTGGAGTGGCCACCCTGCAGCTGTCCCCTCTAGGATCACACACAGGTGCTGCTGGCCACTCAGCTACCCAGTGCTATTTACACAATAACCCACTAAGGACACAAAACCCCCCAGTCTTCAACTAAAGAGGTGCAATTAATCTGTATCACTCATTAGAGAGGGCCTGTGTATAATCCTCATTACTGAATCTGGGTGTTTTCCAACATCTCTGTCTGCTGTGCAAGTCCTTTCATCCACACGTTGCAGATGGTGAACCAAGATCTCAGGAGTCTGGAATGAGAGGAGCTTTAAGTTCCCTTTCAACCCAAACTATTCTGGGATTCCATGATTTTACCTCCCCTTTGACTAGTTTTGAATTGCACTGACTCAGCATTGCCCAGGTTGTTCTTTACAAGCCTGATGTGAAGTGTGTGAGTGCTCATTATTGTCCATAGCACATGGACCATGCTATGAACCCTTTTTAATTCGTTAAAAGCACTTGAATATTTTTAATTAATTCCTTTTCTTTTTTTTTTCAATACACACCCAATTTAAGCCCTAATCCCATCTCATGGCTGCAGAGCAGCTATAACAAAAGATTAGCTCATGTTTAATGTCTGTTTAGTGCCTGAAAGGCATCTTGAAAATGTAAAATGACACGGAAATGCCGAATAATCATATTTTGTTGTCAGCACTCCCCTTGAGCAATGCCCTCAAGCCTAACAAATTCTTGCTGCAAGCGAAGCAAATGTCCTCTCATTATGTTTGAACAGTCCCTCCCCCTGCCCTGAAGTTTGGAGCACCAGGATGGTACCTGCCCAGCTGGGGACATTATTTTGCTGGGGTTTTGGGTCTCCCCATAATTTCTCATTGCAAAGCTCGAATTTCTGCCTGTTGCTCAGTCACTGCCTGCAGCAGTGGAGGAGCCCAGAAGGTGAGGGGATAATGTGCACATCCCAAAGACAGATAGCTGCAAGGCTGTGGAGACAGGGGTTGTTGGTAAGAGCACACGTGGGAAGACCAGGATGTGGCTGGAGATGGGGCCAGACAGAGGTAGGGCAACTTTTCTGGGACAAACCTGGTTCTGGCTCCTGGAGCAAAGCAGAGCCTGGCTCAGCACAGGAATGGGGTCAAGAAGTGGCCGTGGGCTTTAGCAAACCTCTGACACCACCTCTCCCACATCATTCTCCTGGAAAGGCTGCAGATCATGGCTCGGACAGGCTCACTCTCAGCTGGGCTCAGAAGGGGCTGGTGGCCAGGCCCAGAGAGTGGTGGGGAAAGGGGCCACATCCAGCTGGGGCTGGGCACTGATGGGATCCCCCAGGGCTCAGGACTGGGCTCACCCCAACCCTCTGCAGCTCCAGGCTGGAGCAGAGGGGCTGGAGAGCTGGGAAAGGCCCTGGGGGTGCTGGTGCCAGCGCTGGACAGGAGCCCAGGGGTGCCCAGGGGGACAGAGGGCGATGGCCCCGGGGCTGTCCCAGCCAGGGGTGACACAGCCCCAGGGCAGGGCCTGTCCCCTGTGCTGGCACTGCTGGGACACCTCCAGTGCTGGGGACAGCTCTGGGACAGGAGGGACAGGAGAGACACTGAGGGGCTGGAGCGTGTCCAGGGCAGGGAACGGAGCTGGGAAGGGGCTGGAGCCCCAGGAGAGGCTGAGGGAGCTGGGAAAGGGGCTGAGCCTGGAGCAAAGGAGGCTCAGGGGGACCTTGTGGCTCTGCACAAGTCCCTGACAGGAGGGGACAGCCGGGGGGGTCGGGCTGTGGTAACAGGGAACAGGGACAGGAGGAGAGGGAACGGCCTCAGGCTGGGCCAGGGCAGGCTCAGGGTGGATATTGAGGAAAATTCCTCCATGGAAAGGGTGGTCAGGCATTGAAAGAGGCTGCCCAGGGAGATGTTGGAGTCCCTGTCCCTGGAGGTGTCCAAGGGATGACTGGAGGTGGCACTCAGAGCTCTGGGCTGGGGACAAGGTGGACACTGGGCACAGCTTGGAATGGATGATCTTGGAGGTCTCTTCCAACCTCACAGATCCTGTGAATCTGTGACTGTGGAGGGGACAAGACCACCCAGTATGTCTGAAGCTTCTAAACCATTTCCAGAGAGGTCCAAAAGAATGGGCTGTGCGTGGGAACTGATCTGCACATGAAGTGAGAAACTTCTCTCCAGGTGAGGAAAACCCCTATAAAAGGTACCCCCATGAAGCCTGGAGGGCACTCCCAGGACCCTGGACACCCCTTCAGCTGGCTCCAGGACTTCTCTTTCTCCCTTTCCTCCTTCCTTTCTCTCTCCCCCTCCTCAGTTCATCCCTCTCTTCCCTTTCACCACTCCCCACTATCCAAATCCCACTGCCATGTGCTTACATCAGGCTGTCAGGGGCTAACACACCAATTCCCAATCTGTAATTCCTAATAAAACTTTGTAAGCTTTGCAGACCCTCTGCCTTTTGTCATTCCTTTGATCACAAGCACCTGCAAGTCCTGGGTGCTCCCTTCTCCTTAGACTGGGATTCCACAAAGCTGCTGCAGAGTGAGCTCCAGCCCCCAGTGCCCCAGCAGAAAAGGGATGGACAGGATTCCCTCATTCACATCTTTCAGGGGGAACCCGAGCTGAGCTGCTCAATTTTCCCATGTTTCACCCTTCATGAATTGTGAATGTGATTCTAAATTCTTGCTGAAAAGCCACCACTGGGACAACCTGTGGCTGAATAAATTGTTTCCCAGATGCCCCTGGATCCCTGGCAGTGTCCAGGACAGGTCGGACAGGGCTTGGAGCACCCTGAGGTAGTGGGAGGTGTTCCTGCCCATGGCAGGGGGTGCAACAGATGATCTTTATGGTCCCTTCCAACAAAAACCATTGTGTGTTTCCAGCTCTGGGTGCCTCTGTCAGGATGGANCCCAGATGCCCCTGGATCCCTGGCAGTGTCCAGGACAGGTCGGACAGGGCTTGGAGCACCCTGAGGTAGTGGGAGGTGTTCCTGCCCATGGCAGGGGGTGCAACAGATGATCTTTATGGTCCCTTCCAACACCAACCATTGTGTGTTTCCAGCTCTGGGTGCCTCTGTCAGGATGGAAGGTTCCAGACACAGAGAGGAGCTGCCCAGTGAAATGAGGACAAATTTGGTGGTGCTGCTGGTGGTGCCTGGGCTCAGAGCTTGCCCCTAGGTGTGGTGGCAGGAAGATGCTGGTGTTCTACAGCACAGCCCAGAGTGTCCTGCTGTGGTTCCCTTTGCTCACCAGAGTGTCCTCATCCTGCCTGGAGAGGTGGAGCAGGGAGGAGAGCGCGGCCACAGCTGCCCCAGCAGCACAGCCCGGGCTGCCCACACCCACAGAGGCACCGGGATGTGGGCAGGGCTGCCACAGCACCCAGCTGAGGGCATCATTCCTGGCTGGGAGTGCCCAGGCTGTGCTGGGCCTGTCCTGGCTGCAATTCAAGCTGTGGAAAATCACTTCAGTCTGGGGGTTTAGTTTTCAGATAAAATGGGAAGAGATGGATCCCAGCCAAGCCAGGCTCCTCTTGGCCCTGCAGGATTGTATTATCTGTTGTTTTGCATCCCACCACGCCATCCTGAGAAGAGAGGCTGGTCCACACTCCTTGCTCCACCTTCATCTCTCCTGGGGCCACAGACACAGAGAACTGGGGTTGCTCACTGCTCTGCCTGGCTGACAGCTCCCCACAGCTGCTGCCTTGCCCTTTCCTCACGGGACATGTGGCTTGGGAAGGACGAACCTTCCCAGGGGGAGACAGTGGTAGCTGTAGCTGAAACCGAGTTCTTAAACTGAAGGGCTGTTAGGAACAGCCCAGCCACAACCTAACGTGGATCAAAGTACAGGAGCTGGAATCCTGAATCCTCTGAGACCAATGAATCCTTCAAGGCTGATGATAAAAATGCTGTTGTCTTCGGTAGGGCTAGAGCACAAATTCAAACCCAGCTGTGTTAAAAGGAGGGATTGTTCTCCCAAAGCATCAGGTCACTCAAAAGAGTGATTCTTGGCTGTGGTCCCAACAGTTTTGCACTTGGGGAGAGGACTGAGACACCAACACTGAGCAGGCTTGATACTCCATGTCTGGTTTATTTGTTTGATGAAAAATTATCAGGGAAAAAATGACAAAAGTAGTTCTTATTTTTCCTACCACATAAACGTTAGAGAAAATCATTTCTCTTCCCTGTAATTAACCTTGGGGAGGAACCTCTGTGACAGGCATTTCACCCCAGCTGTCACTGAGAAAGATGGATTGGAAGATGTGGAAGGGAAATAAGGAGATTTAAAAATAATCTAGATTCCATTTCTCTGTCAGATGTAATTTGAAGAGAGCCTAACTGTCCACATCTCCTTGCCTGCAGACAAAACAAGGTGCAGCACAGATCCCTTCAGCACTTGAGGTGATTAAGAGAGAGGCCTTCACAGAGCATATTCCCCTGAATAAACACCAGCCTGGCTCCCAGCTCCTGCCCCAGGGACCCCACCACTCTGCATCCCCCAAAATGAACTTCTCAGGGGGGAAAATGAAAACAACAACCTGTGGGTGCAAACACCAAGGGAAGCAGATTGTCCTCTTAGCACAAGGTTTCCAGGGAGACATGCAGGCAGCCTGGTTTTCATGGAAATGTTGAATATCCAGCTCTGAACAGCCTCAGACACCCCTGTCCTGGGCAGACCTGCAGGGGCAGAGCACCCTGCCTGGGCCTTGTTTTCATGCAGACACGGCTTGGCTTTTAACCACAGTGTCCTAATGGAGATTAAACAACTCCACCAACAGCTGCTCTGTGGTGGTATCAAGTGGGGACTGGATGAATTTATCAGTTTAGATGGAACTGGGGAAGTTCTGCTAATGCACTTGGACAACAAAGGTGCACAGATGGCAACTGAAATGCTTAGGGAACTTCTTAAGAAAAATCCAGCTGAGCCTTATAAACAAATGTCCTTTGTAAAACCAGCATCTGAGGAGCGAGGGAGAGAGACTCTGTCTGAACCACTTTAATTAAAATATTAATTTTTTGCCATCAGGGACCTGCCTGAAGCGTGAGATGTTTAAATTATCAGTATGGTTGCAACAACCACATGGCTGTAGGGAGCAAAAAGGGAAGGCAAGATTTGCATGTGGCCCATCAGTGCTTGTTAAGGAAAGGGCAATTAAAAAAAAATTTAGGAGGAAAAAAAAAAGAGAAATAAAAGAAACCAGCTTTATACAATTCTTCCCTGCTCATTTTTGTGCAGGCAGGGGTGTTTTGAGCAGGCAAGCACCTTGTGTGCATTGTCAGAGGCCTTTGAAGCTGCCCAAACACAAAACACCAGGCTGGGGGAGCTGCCTCCCCTGACACACAGGGGTAAGGGCAGGGGAAGGCAACAGCTCGGCTGGTGGCTTTGAACTCATGCATGTACCTTCCAATTATTTAAACAGGCTGGTCAGATAAACATCAGCACCCAGGCACCAATGTTAATATTCACCAGAANCTTAATTGTGGCCTTCCAGAGCCTGAAGGAGCCACCAAAAGCATGGAGAGAGACTATGTACAAGGGCCTGGAATGACTGGACAAGGGGGAATGGCTTCCCACCTCCAGGGAGTAGGTTTAGAGCAGATAATGGGAAGAAATTGTTCCCTGTGAGGGCGGTGAGGCCCTGGCACAGGGTGCCCAGAGCAGCTGTGGCTGCCCCTGGATCCCTGGCAGTGCCCAAGGCCAGGTTGGACACTGGGGCTTGGAGCACCCTGGGACAGTGGAAGGGGTCCCTGCCCATGGCAGGGGTGGCACTGGATGGACTTTGAGGTCCCTTCCAGCCCAAACCACTCCATGATTCTGTGATACATGAACAAGGAAAAATGCTGGGTTTAAGTGGTGTAGTGTTTGAAAGGCCTGCAAGGGTGCTCCAGCATCAGAGGAGCTGTTCTCCTTCAGATCTCAAGGACAAGGGGTTTGCATTCTGTGGGGCACTCAGGAGGCTGCCTCCTCAGCAAGCTTCCAGCCCTGCTCCCCTCCAGGCTGAGGCCCTCCCTCTCCTGTGTTTCAAAACCAGGTCCCCATTAATGCTTGGATGCTGCTGGTGCTGTGCTCCTGTCACCTTGGGCCAGTCCCTCCTGGGGCTCTGCTGTGCTCCTGTCACCTTGGGCCAGTCCCTCCTGGGGCTCTGCTGTGCTCCTGTCACCTTGGGCCAGTCGCTCCTGGGGCTCTGCTGTGCCTCCTGTCACCTTGGGCCAGTCCCTCCTGGTGCGCTGCTCTGCTCCTGTCNCTGTCACCTTGGGCCAGTCCCTCCTGGGGCTCTGCTGTGCCTCCTGTCACCTTGGGCCAGTCCCTCCTGGGGCTGTGAGCAGCTCTGAGAGCAGCCAGGCCCCTCAAGGGGTTCTGCAGCTCAGGCTGCCCACAGCAGGTCTGAGGAGCACCTGAGGCACTGATGAGTAAACACTAATTAAATACCACTCATATTCTGGTCTGTGGCTCAGAGGGACACCCAGACATGAGCTCCACCCCAGAGTTACCATCAGGTGGAATTAGAACTTTCCCACTGAGAATTTGTGCCAGGAGTTGGTGCCCTGGGCTGGGATGAAGGACACACGTTCCAGAGCGATGTCCAGGGGCTCAGGCTCAGCCTGCCCTGGCCAGCCAAGCCCCACAGCAAACCACTAAACCACCTCCCCTGGCTGCCTGGTGGCTGTGCCACACTTGGGGCACATCTGGAGGGAGATGGAGGAAGGAGAAGGGGCAAGGTGGGCTCTGCAGGGCACCAGGAGGGGAGTTTGCTGTGGGTCACCAGAGGCACCTGGCGCTGCTTCTCCTGACCAGTGCAAACCCAGCCAGCCAGGAGAGAACAAGAACACACTGAAATCAGGGAACTGTGGGATGGCTTGGGCTGGAAGGGACCCTTAAAGAGCATCCAGTCCAGCCCTCCTGCAAGGAGCACTGAGAGTCCCTCTGAAAAGTGAGTCTGCTGTACTCTGAGCTGATACAAGCCAGTGGCAGGGCTGTGCACTGATGTTTCTGAAAGCCACGGGGCATCTGTGGTGCAGGGAGGGGGGCAGTGGTCTGAATTTTCATGGGATGAGGGGTCTGTGTCTTCACTGCTTAACCACAGCCAGCACACAACAGGGACATCCTTGTCTTCTCTGGAGGCACAGTGAAATCATTCATGTGCTGGAAGATGGAGGAGTTATGGCATAATAATAAAAATTACCATGTGTGCTGTGCCAGTCAGCTTCCCCTTAACACCAAATCTTGCCATGTGTTTATTCCCTGGCATTCAACCTAAAAAGTATTTCCCATTTATTTTTTGGAACCAGGACAGAAGGTGCTGCTGTGTCAGGGACAGTCAGGTGATTTTTCACTGTGCAAAGCCAAATAAATTCACTTCACACAGAGCCATGGGAGGCCTCACATCAGACACTGTCCTGTTACCTGGGAATCAGCTCGAGGAAAGGGCTCCAGTTTCTCAGCAGCCATGGGAGCAATGCACTTCCTGAGAGCTTGCTATTCAGATTGGAGGCATTTCATGGGATAGCTGGAGACTTCTTTAAAGAAAAAAAATAAAAGAATTGCATATTGGTGCTCAGCTTTTTTGTACTTACATGCTAATATATCAAATGCAGCATGATGGGCAAGAGCTGCAGACCTTGGCCCAAGCCAGGGCTTCCAGAGGCCCACAGAGCAGAGGCCACTCACACCAGCAGGAGCTGGGGGCTCTGCAAGCACCAGAGAGCAGCTCAGAACACAAACAACTGGGAGCAAAACTTTTCAGAAATCCATTAAAGAGAAGGCTGCTGCCAAATCAATAAAGGCTGCAGCATGGGTGAGCTGAGGTATGAAACAGGAAAGGGTGAATGGTGTATTCACCTTTCCTGCTCTCACTTCTGGCACTTCCCACCTGCTCCCCAGGGACTGGGAGGGGAACAGGTGGATTTGTGGGTGCACAAAATGTTACCCCAAAGAACTGGACTGGGAGGTTTCAGCATAGGATCTTTTCTTCAATTGCATATAGTCACAAATAAATCCTTTCTGTTTCCCTACACACTGAGCTGACTCAGAAGGTAATTCAGAGGGTATTTAGTGCAAATCTTCTCTGACAATAGTCAGAATTCCAATTCCATGGTGATTCTAACCTGTAATTTACAGATTATCCAGTATGAACCAAGTATCAAGATCCTACTCTCGCTCTTAAGAGGCAAATTTTACACTTGGAAAAGGCTTTGCAGGTTTTGGGAACACACAGTGGTTGGCCTGATCTGATTTGCCAGCCTTTCTTAGAGAAGAAGAAGCTGTACAGAATATTTTGCTGCCTGATTTTGAGGTCCATTTTAGGTCTGATGCTGGTACTGTGGTGAAAGCTGAGGAGTTACAGTGCATTCTCCAGTAAAGCAGAGAGGGTCACTGGTCAAGGACAGCAGGGCTGTCCTCCCCCTCAGGCCACCAGAGCCCCTTTTCTCCTGACCTGTGGTTCCTGTGCAGCCACCCTCGTTATTCTGGGTTTCCTGAGATGCTGAGAAGCCTCACAGCTTTTCTCTTAGGGAAAAGATCTAAACACACTGAGAGTGTATCACATAACCATGGAATCATGGAATTATCTGAGTGGGAAAGGACCTTAAATCTCATCCCACCCCTGCCATGTGCAGGGACTCCTCCCACTGTCCCAGGGTGCTCCAAGCCCCAGTGTCCAACCTGGCCTTGGACACTGCCAGGGACCCAGGGGCAGCCACAGCTGCTCTGGACACCCTGTGCCAGGGCCTGCCCACCCTCCCAGACAGCAATTCCTTCCCAAGATCCCAGCCAGCCCTGCCCTCTGGCACTGGGAAGCCATTCCCTGTGTGCTGTCCCTGCAGGCCTTGTGCCCAGTCCCTCTGCAGCTCTGCTGGAGCCCCTTGAGGCCCTGCCAGGGGCTCTGAGCTCTCCCTGGAGCCTTCTCTTGTGCAGCTGAACACCCCCAGCTCTGCCAGCCTGGCTCCAGAGCACAGGGGCTCCAGCCCTATGCCAAAGGTTTGGGTTTGTTGGGGTTTTTTCGCCGGATGCACCGGGCGAGTTCCCAGCTGTGTTTTGCAGGGAGCTGCCATCATCCAAAGACATTCACGAGCCTCACACATCCAGGACAGGTTTCCAGGAAAAGAAGTGAACCTCAGAGATGCAGCAGTGGAAACAATAACCCAGTTCTGGATCTGGCAGATGGACAAGGGCTTGTGTCCGGGAACAGGGCGGAGGCTCTGGGGGCTGCTGCCACCCAGCAGGGAGCCAGGGCTGCCACTGCTCCCAGAGGATGGGCATTGTTTGCTCTGGTCGCCTTCCAGAGTCATTCTGATGACTCAGAAGCGGGGGGTTTCAAGGAAACATTCGGGATGCTCACCCAAACCTTGTTTTGAAACATGGCTCAGCAAAACCATTCCCTGTTTCACACGGGAAGCCAGCTCGGTGCGTGGCAGGGAAAGTGCTGGAGGCAGAGCAGAGGCCATCTGAGGCCACCACAGGCCAGCAGGACTTTCCAACATCCTCCACCAGGTGCTGGAAGGAAAAATATGAAGGGAGTTTGGGGTGCAGTATGACATGATTAAAATAGAAAATAAAACAAATATCTAATTAACCGTGCTATTAAAGGTCCATCCCCTTCTCTGGAGGAAGGATCAACATCTTCTAGGATGGATGCTTGCTAATAAATCAAGAGGGCTTTGTTCATCTGCCAGCTCCCCCACAGGCTGGCTGGGTGGTCTTCCTG
>VZRX01011126.1:0-13498 GCA_013398075.1 Notiomystis cincta
GAAGGAAGGAAGGAAGGAATCTGATGGCTGCATCCAGATTCTGGGAGATGAATGGCAACATGGTAAGCAAGGGCTGTCTGAAACAATGACCCAGAGGTGTTTCTGGTTTGCAAATATGACTGTGAATCAATTATTTTACTCTATAGTGGGCAATCCATGGCCTGTTGAGTTCCTGAATGTATGCAGGATCTCTCCTTTAATAGTAACAAAGTTACTACTTAATGATGGGAGATTCTTTGGCACCAGAGGTTCTTGGTAAGTGATTAATAGCATGTTAAACTTTGAAATCTTCACTAAATCATATACATGATTGGTTGAGCACATACAATCCTTTAGCCATAAAACATTAATCAAGTCTGGGAGCAGCTGCACACAGAGTCCTCTCTGAGAAAGGGACCCTTTTTGAACTTGTGATTCAGTGGCAAGGTCTCCATGATAAACTTTCTCTGACCCTGTACCCTAGGCAGTTTGTAATCAAGTCTACTTTGCCATTGAATCTTGTTAAGTAGCTGTTGAATTTAGCATTGAATTTTCTTTGTTCACTGATTTATATCAATAAAGTATAATGTTGCTTTTCTTTTGAAGGTGAAGTCCATCACTCCCTTTGTGACAACAATTCACTCTTGAATTTGGCCATTCAGGGGGGAAATAAATAACATGGAAGTGTTTAAACTCACATAAAATTTCACTGGTGACTCCACATGCAGGGCTCAGTAATTGTTGTAATAACAAAGTGACCCTCTCACATCATGTACTGAAATATGCAGCTGAGATCCTTGGTCTCCCTGGGGACTATTTGCTCCTCAATTTTCCTTAGTCAGTTGTTATAAATGACAGGAAGGTTAGTTATGCAAGCAGTATGGTTTGGTAGATTAAAATGGATTACAGCCTGGATTTAGAAGTCACAAATTCTTGAGTCCTAGCTGATTTTTATCGAGAAAATACACAGCAGAATTTGAAAGAATGTGCTTGAGCAGGATTTCCTAAAATATATGGGTATGAGAATTTATAGTCTTTTTGTTGAACTTTGGAAAAAGCATACTAAGTTCATTACAGTGACATTGTTGTAAAGTTTAGAAGGTGATTATTTTGTGTTAAATTACACAGGAACTTAACCCAGTGGACTTAAAGACCCATATCATCATATTACTTGGTTACAAAATCTATTGAAGCTTCAAGGAGCATTGTGATTGCACTTTGAGACAGACCCACTATGTGTCTCTCTGATAGGAGGATTTATCATACTTGAATTATGTTAAAATGGGGTTTTCTCAGTATGCTGAACTATTCATTATCTTTGCTCTAGTAGCTGATCACCTTTCACTATTTTGTACGTACCCATATTTCAAAACTCTAATGCTGTCCTAAAAATCATAGATAACAACATTTGGATTCCTTACTTCTTAGAATTTTCCTGATAGAGGGACTCATCTTGGTTGCCTACACTAGAAATCAGAATGCTCCAATCAGCAAAGAAATGTGTAGGGTGTCCTGAGTAAAAGTTCTTTCTTTCTAGCATTTCAATCTGGTATTAATAAAGGATTAGAAGCTACTATAATTCCTGAAATTATTTCAAAAGTGTATTTCTTAGATTAGAATAAAAAGTTTGCCAAGGCACAGAGAGCTGAGCCTATAGATATTAGCCACATACAGTTTGCATGGGAAAGCTAACTATTGTCTTTTTCCTGGTATGAGTATTTTAATGATGTCATGTAACAAAGTTTAATTTCTAGAAGCTAGGTCTTCTAATGGCTGAAGGCCATTAGGATTTAACAATGATTTACATCGCTCCTGCAGTAATTACATTAGGTTTGGACATCTTGAGCTTATGTTACAATTCACTGCTTCATTTCTCAGGGCTTTTCTATCCTGGACATCAGCAAAAGGTACTTCACTAAGCGGGTGGTCAGTCACTGGAACAGACTCCCCAGGGAAGTGGTCATGGTTCCAAGACTGCCAGAGATCAAGGAGTGTCTGGACAATGTTTTAGTCATAAGGTTTAGTTTTACATGGTTCTGCAAGAAGCAGGAAGTTTGACTTGATGATCCACATGAGTCCTTTCCAACTTGAGACAATCTATGATTCTGCAAAGGACATGAAATTTTCAACATTTTGTTTAATACTCATCTTAATAATAGCTCTTAATGCATATCCATATAGGCTAACCAGAAACAAAAAAAAAACAAGACCAAGAAAACCCTAAAAAGCAGATTAAAGACTCTTGTTACATGCTTCCTCAACAGAGTTTTGTAATCTATACAGCGTGCAATTTTCTTGCTATTGGCTGTAAGTTTCTGTCTCCCATCTCTCAGGCTTTCTTATCCTATGGTGACTAAGACTGATAGGAGAATTAAGCAGAGGGGACATTAGAACACATGTAGGGTAGCCTAGGGCTGGGAAAAGTAAACTTCTAATTCTTTAATTTGGAAGGAAATGACACCTCAGCTAAGCCAGCAGCAAAACTCACTTGATAAATGGGAACTGAACGAGCAGTTAGGGTTTTGTATTTGTAATACAAAATGGAAGTTTACAAAAGGTGCCACAGATTTTTGTTTAGTATTTTTTTCTTCATGCCATAGATTCTACTAAATGCTTTGCAAGACCTCATCATGATTAATTTTAAATACATTTTTTAAAAGGCCAAATTGAAGAGGTCATACTTTTATATTCTGAATGTGCTTTATTTTGTATTTGACTGTGAGAATGCATTGACTGTTATGGGAAATGATAGATACATCTTGCATTTCTACAAGAGACTAAATCCTTTTGTTTATATCAATAGGGCAAATTCATTCTTCCATCCAACATGTTTGCACTGGGGATGAATTTCACTCAGATGTTTTGCACATAAAACATAGCTGAAAATTCGAAATTGCTGCTTACTCTTCAGTATCTAAAAAGAAGAATATTTTAATGTGACTGATTCATGTCTTTTCTTTTTTAGCTTGTATGATCCAGAGACTTAAAAAATTTAGTAATAAAAAATATGCAATGTAAGATCATATTGTTCACATTATAGCAGTATGGTAAACGGTTGCATAAAAAATTGAGAAGGGATCAATAAAAATTAAAGCAGCTGAATTGCAGTAATTTAATTTATTTGCTCTATGAATATGAAAGGAACCTAGTAGCTATTCTTCACTTCAAGAACATAAACACTAGAAAAAGACAACATGATATGACTTTACAGGTATGTTTTTGGTGGAAAATTGGATATTCTGCTGAATGATGAACTAAACATCTGTGTCATTTTGTTTTGTATAGCTTCTCATATTAATTGCATGTTTGGTGCATTTTGGGAACACAATTATGTTTCCCATTTTTTCCACTGAATCTGTTATCTATTCACACGTAGATTTTTCTACTTTTATTCACACTATTTAGTAGAACCTTGCTTTGTTCTCTTTTTGGAAACAACCAGTCAGTTGTCAAAATAAAATTGTTCTCAGTAATGTTGGCAGGGCTAAGAAGACTGAGACATACTCTTCTACATGCATGCACTGCCTTTCTTTTGACACTCAGTTTTATCACAATTTAAGTAGCTGCGTGTTGACTAAATAACATCTTGTAAGACAGATAAAGTAATTTTAAATTATAATTACAATTATAATTTAAATTTATAATTTTTTAATGAAAATGGTATCTCAGGGTTTCAGTAAGTTATATTTTGTCATTGAAGGAATTGGCTGAAATAGCTGTTGTGCTATTGCAGTTGGTGTGATTGCGCTCAAAATTTCTATCTTAGGCTATAGTGTGAATAAAATGTGTGCAGGTGCTTTACAATGAAAACAGGCAAAGTGGAGTTAGAGGAAGGAGTAGCTCAATCTCTCATTATTTCTTACAGGTTTTTGTGTTTCCAATCGATGTATGTAATCCTGTAATTCTCTCATATACTGTTTAATCATACACAGCTACTCCTGTGAGGTAGAGACAGAGAACAACTGATTTACTCAAACCTACAAAGAGATTAGTCACCTTACTCTTTTTATGTATTTAAATCCTTTTTGTGCTACTTCACCTGAAAGACTTGCTTAAAGTCATAGAGGAAATCAAAGCTGGAAACTGATTCTGCATTTACCAAGTTAGTTCCACGACCTTTGAAGAGGACTTCCTTTTTCCTCTGATCTGTAGACTAATCTCCAGCTGAGAGAACCACCTATATTTGCATCACACGAGGCTAAAGATCAAAGCATTAAACACTTGCTTCTCATTCAGAGCTGTGTTAACAGAATTCAAGTGCCTAGTTAAAGCAATTCAAATGGGTTGCTAATATTGTTGGATATAATTTTGTCTGTTAACTTGAACAAATAACCGTGGACACCTTGCTGGAGCAGTGATCAGTAGTAAGTGGTCTTTTATACCATATACTGGTATGTGGGTTGCTACTTGTTCTTAAAATCTGTCACTGCCTGCAGAGGTTTTACATCCAAGTTTGGTCACAGCCAGCGAGGTGGCACTATAGACTGCCCTAGTGCCGCCTAGGCTAAAGCACAAAATTAGATTGATGAAGGCATGTCTTTGTTGTGATAATAAACATAGGCACCCTGGGATGGCAGGATAGCATAAATATCCCCAGTCTTATTTAAAGTATGCTTCTTTCAAACCACAGCTCAGAAACAACTGTGAGAATGTAGGACTGAAAAAAATGAAAGGATGAATTTCCCTGTCACCCACTAAATCACCTGCATAAAACAAAAAATATCCTTATGTATCTTGCAGTTCTTTTTCTGTATTTGATGAAATATTAGATGATCATTAATGCTCTGCTACACAGGAAGAACAACCCTTACGAAGGTTTAGAGCACTACTTCTGGTATAGTCTTTAATGCAGATGGTAAGAGTGTCATATATATTTCTTTTTATTCATTAGATTTTAAACAAAAATGGTCACATAAGCCATAGATAATCAGAGAAACATATTATACACCATAATTTCTCATTAAGCAAGTCCATATGGCTCCACTTTTATTTTGCTTTTCTTCCAAAAAATAATTGTGACTAGGAATTTGTTCCTCCATTAGTGCCGTTTGTTAATTCATATGGCTGCTCACTGTGAACTGGACAAGTGTCAGATTTCTGCATTTTCCAGATTTCTTTAATAAAACACCTCAAAAATATCTCCTTTTTTGCCTTGTTAATAGAAGGCTCTATGCTAATTGATAACAGATCTCTCATAGACATTTAGGGGTATATCACAGCAGATTTTAAGGTCTGAACAATTTATAAGGTAACAGTTAATAGACTAAGTTGGTGTTTTTTCTATTTTCAATGTAATCTTACATGTAGTGACCATCTGTATAATCTCCAATAAAGACTGTTAAGCAGCTGGGGTGAAATCCTGTCTCTTTTGAACTCAAAGGCAAAATTCCCATTAACTTAAGAAAGACCAGGGTGTTACTCTCAGTTTTCATCTCTGTTGTCTTTAAATGTATAGAAGTTTTTCTGCCTGCTAAATAAATTTTGCACAGAATATAAATTGAGTGCTAAATTATGTGTGATTTAGGAATGTGTAACAATGGCCATTCTTTCATGCTGAAAATGTATGTACACTATTGCCTCAGCTTTTCTTAAAATCTTGGGTGTGAGAAGATGGCTGCAGAAGTAGCCTGCACTTCTTATCCAGTTTTTCTGAGCTAGACACTGTCCCAGCTGCCGTTGTTATTATGTTTTCCTCTTTCTGTGTTATTTCCACTTCAAATGTTTATCATCTGCAAATGGCCTACCCAGGGAAGCAACAGAGAGGATGAAAGAAAGCAATGGAGAAGGCCAGTGGTAAGTATTGAAAACTTCCATTTTGATTTATGCATAAGAACACCTTTCATTGATCTTTGTTTGTACCGGATGAAAGGATGCTTTTAATTTTGCCCTTGAAGCATTGATCGAGTATTTTTGTCAATATGCTGTTGTCGTCAAAATTTCAGAGATACAGAGTTTGTATCAACTCTAAGAACTTTGTAATGATAATGACACAAGTTTTTGTTTCATATAGTTTTTTGCGTTGTTCGGTGAGACTTATAGATATGTTTTATAAATCTGCATTTAGTTTCTGTTTCTACTCATGTAAAACTGATAATTCTATAATATAACACCTGATAAAATATTGTACTGAATTAACACCTAATGATCTGCCTCAGTATAGTATTGCACAAAAGTTTATCCATACGTCTTTAAATGTTATCCTCGTCTCAAACTCTGTTTGTCAACATGTAAATTTTATTGCTCTTTACCTTCCCTTTCTTCAGAAATAGATAAACTTAACTTGAATTTCTGCAATGTTTTTAGAAAATGTTCATTCAGTAAGATAAAGTGGTAAAGATAAAAATGCTGTTAGTGACGTTTTGCTATTAGTGGTGTTTTTACTCATTTCTTTTTATACAAAGCTTATTTTATTAGAATAAGTAAATTATTTTATTTTTTTCTGTGAATGCTGCTGCTATTGCTATTGTTATTACTATCATTATTGAGGTGAGGATGAATAAAAGAGAGGATGCTCCAAGTCTTTTCCCTTTGTGTAATTTTTTGAGCCTGGATTTTTGTATCTGCTTTCAAAAAATCAGTATACCTTTTGCTTGTTAACTCATCACAGTTAAGTTTAATCCCAAGGCAGAGACTGGAGGAATGAAGTCACTCCCATCATGACAGAAGATCATGTTTAAGATGGCCTGAGGAACCCAACAAGGCACAGCTCCAGGTACTGAGGGAGTTGGCTGATGTAGTTTCTGAGTCATTCTCCCTCATATTTGAAAAGACCTGACAGTCAGGTGAAATGACCAGTGACTGGATAAAAGGGAATATCATACCCATCCTTAATAAGAAGGACCCTGGGAACTACCAACCAGTCAACCTCATCTAAGTGCCTGGTGATATCACAGAAGAGATTGTCCTGGAAGATGTGTCAACAAGTATGAAAGGCAGGGAGGTGAATATGGACAGCCAACGTGGCTTCACCAAGGGCAAACCATACCTGACCCCCCAGAAGCCTTGTATGGAAGGATGGGGTGACTCAATCAGCAGACAGAGGAACCGCCATCAATGTCATCTACCCTGGACTTCCCTAAGGCCTTTGGTACAGTCCCTTACAATGTCCTGGACACTAAACTGAAGAGAGAGAGGTTTTATGGACAGACTCTTAGAAGGATAAGGGATTGGCTGAATTTGGCTGTGGCCAAAGTGTCTGTCAACGCCTTAATGNAAGTAGCCTGCACTTCTTATCCAGTTTTTCTGAGCTAGACACTGTCCCAGCTGCCGTTGTTATTATGTTTTCCTCTTTCTGTGTTATTTCCACTTCAAATGTTTATCATCTGCAAATGGCCTACCCAGGGAAGCAACAGAGAGGATGAAAGAAAGCAATGGAGAAGGCCAGTGGTAAGTATTGAAAACTTCCATTTTGATTTATGCATAAGAACACCTTTCATTGATCTTTGTTTGTACCGGATGAAAGGATGCTTTTAATTTTGCCCTTGAAGCATTGATCGAGTATTTTTGTCAATATGCTGTTGTCGTCAAAATTTCAGAGATACAGAGTTTGTATCAACTCTAAGAACTTTGTAATGATAATGACACAAGTTTTTGTTTCATATAGTTTTTTGCGTTGTTCGGTGAGACTTATAGATATGTTTTATAAATCTGCATTTAGTTTCTGTTTCTACTCATGTAAAACTGATAATTCTATAATATAACACCTGATAAAATATTGTACTGAATTAACACCTAATGATCTGCCTCAGTATAGTATTGCACAAAAGTTTATCCATACGTCTTTAAATGTTATCCTCGTCTCAAACTCTGTTTGTCAACATGTAAATTTTATTGCTCTTTACCTTCCCTTTCTTCAGAAATAGATAAACTTAACTTGAATTTCTGCAATGTTTTTAGAAAATGTTCATTCAGTAAGATAAAGTGGTAAAGATAAAAATGCTGTTAGTGACGTTTTGCTATTAGTGGTGTTTTTACTCATTTCTTTTTATACAAAGCTTATTTTATTAGAATAAGTAAATTATTTTATTTTTTTCTGTGAATGCTGCTGCTATTGCTATTGTTATTACTATCATTATTGAGGTGAGGATGAATAAAAGAGAGGATGCTCCAAGTCTTTTCCCTTTGTGTAATTTTTTGAGCCTGGATTTTTGTATCTGCTTTCAAAAAATCAGTATACCTTTTGCTTGTTAACTCATCACAGTTAAGTTTAATCCCAAGGCAGAGACTGGAGGAATGAAGTCACTCCCATCATGACAGAAGATCATGTTTAAGATGGCCTGAGGAACCCAACAAGGCACAGCTCCAGGTACTGAGGGAGTTGGCTGATGTAGTTTCTGAGTCATTCTCCCTCATATTTGAAAAGACCTGACAGTCAGGTGAAATGACCAGTGACTGGATAAAAGGGAATATCATACCCATCCTTAATAAGAAGGACCCTGGGAACTACCAACCAGTCAACCTCATCTAAGTGCCTGGTGATATCACAGAAGAGATTGTCCTGGAAGATGTGTCAACAAGTATGAAAGGCAGGGAGGTGAATATGGACAGCCAACGTGGCTTCACCAAGGGCAAACCATACCTGACCCCCCAGAAGCCTTGTATGGAAGGATGGGGTGACTCAATCAGCAGACAGAGGAACCGCCATCAATGTCATCTACCCTGGACTTCCCTAAGGCCTTTGGTACAGTCCCTTACAATGTCCTGGACACTAAACTGAAGAGAGAGAGGTTTTATGGACAGACTCTTAGAAGGATAAGGGATTGGCTGAATTTGGCTGTGGCCAAAGTGTCTGTCAACGCCTTAATGTCCAAGGGTAAACAAGTAGGAAAAGGACTTGGGGATCCTGCTGGATGAGTGTCTGTGTGTCTGTGCAGGACAGAAAGCCAACCACATCCTGTTGCATAAAAAGAAGCATACCCAGAAGGTCAAGGGACATGCTTCTACCCCTCTACTCTTCCTTCATGAGACCCCACCTTGAGTACCGTGTCCAGCACTTGGGCCTGTTGGAGTAGGTCCAGAGGAGTAGCACAAAAATTTCAAGTTCCATTAAATACTACTCCTATTGCAACTGAATGCAATCTGAATTCAGATACAAAAGTGATATGTGGTATTGAGAAATGTCTATGTCTTAATAAAGATTTTCTGAGAGGCCCATTTGCATAATTGTTCTGCAAAATGTGTTTTACTTATTTAATCTGTAAAGAAACAGGGAACTGGGTTTATTTCTTAGCAGCAAAGATTTTTTTCAAGAATAAAATACAGAGCTTCCTAAAATAAGAAAAAAGTAAGGAAAAAAAATTGGCAAAGCACATTATCTTTCCAGTCACTGTCAATATGAGATGGATTGTGTTTGAGAAATTAAAATGAAATACAATGAAGATCCACTCTGCATTCTTGGCTATGAAGTGTGCCTTTGTGCACTGCAGTCACATCCCTCTGGCACATTGGAATGGAGCCCCCAATGGAGACAGAGCCAGAAGACATGTAAATCACAGGAAACAGACAAGTTTGTAATTACCTTCTGAAAGTGATTATCTCAGATATTCAAAATCACTTGCTACTCCAGCTTCATAATGAGAGGTGAATGGTGATATTTGAATAAATGAAAAAAGCCTCTCTGGAAAAACTGAAAAACATGAGAGAGCTCTCAGCAAGCTCTCAGCAAACTTCTGTGGATGACAACAAAGAAGCCTACATGGATTTTCTAAAGGCTTTTAACAAGGTCTCTCATCAAAGGGACTGATACTGTAGAATTTACCATGGCATAGTCTCCACATGAATTGAATAAAACTTCAGCTAATTAAATCATGTACCTTGCATCTTTCTCTTCTTACTATATGTCTGAGGCAATTTATACCTGGATATTATTTCACATTGTAGGCACAGTATGCTGAAGTATATTTAATTTCATCTGAAAGGTGAAAAAGAATACTTCAGGACATATTTTTGGGAAACAGAGGTACATCTCCTTCTCTTTCACATTGAGTTTACATTCACTTCAATTGTAAAAACTGTAAATCAGACACTTTGCTAGGGTGATGATTGCGCTACTGGCTCCGAGATTTATATCTCTGTGAAATGCTAAAATATCTGGTCAAAAATAGCAAAGTGAGAAAAGCACAGAAGGTAGGTTGTAGTCAAACTTTGCTCAGAGTGTGGGTGGTTCTGTAGAACTAGTAGATATAGTTGGGAGATCATGGTAAGAGCGTTCCATGGCACTGAGGTGAAATCAGAAGAATAATTCATGGCAGGAAAAAACCCAACCAGATATACCCTAAAACCTGATGGGAATATTTCTATTGCATCTTGGGCAGATAATTAGATAGGAAGATCTGTGGACAGGAATCCTCTATTGGAAGATTATTTGCATATTATTCAGAAAACAATTACCAGCAATGCCTAGCAAATGACTTTAGCCTCCAGTTGTTCACCTGCATACCTCTGCAGTGTTCATTTGCTTCCCTTTGTAGTAGACTTTTTTCAAATAAGGACTGA
This sequence comes from Notiomystis cincta, assembly GCA_013398075.1. Taxonomy (NCBI): domain Eukaryota; kingdom Metazoa; phylum Chordata; class Aves; order Passeriformes; family Notiomystidae; genus Notiomystis; species Notiomystis cincta. The sequence goes on from VZRX01011126.1 coordinate 10,474, forward strand.
TGGATAAGATCCTTTGGCATTGTTATAAATATTAAGAACATTGATAAAAAGAATATTTTAAAAAGAATTTTTCAAAAATTATTTAAAACCATTTTCATAACACAAGCATATAAATTTCTATTAACATCATACCAGGAACTTTATTCTCTCATAAATGAGTAATAAATTAAAAACCTCTGACATTCACAAGAAGAAGAAATATTTTGAACAGATAGCAATCCAGCTAATATGAAAGACACACTATTTTATATCAGCTTATGGTTTAGTCAAAGCTTCAATCACAACCTTAAAAATCTCTGCAGTGATAAGAATTGGACCCAGATGAGAATTTGAATCAAAGTAGGATAATAACATTACAAAACTTTTTTGAAAAAGAGTGAAAAGATCTTGCATAAACATTTTTTGTATAAAATCTGCAAATCTTGATTTCATCCAAACAGAATTAGTGGGACTCTTGCAGTAGATATTTCAGTTGGCAAAAACCTAGAGGGATAGATGAAGATTTGTGAATAAGAGTAGACAGTGAGTTTGCTTCCCAGGCATAAAGGTTCAGATGTGTGGTGGTATTTGGCTTAGCTTTGACTCTGACATCAACTTTAGCTGCATTCCTAAGACGGACACATATTGCACTGTTGGTCTTTTTTTCATTATAAAGATATTAAGATTTTTTATTGTGTTTGAGAGATATGTCATTTTTAGGACAAAGCTAAATATGTGATGACTTGCATAACTTTTCAATACCTGACAAGCCTAGTTCTTAACTTCACAGAATGAAACATCCAGAGACTGTTTATTAAAAATACAATAAATAAAAAAAAGACCCTTTAAGACAACTCAAATGTCCATTGAAATTAAAGTGCAACGCCTGATGTTCCATGAGTGAGAAAACAAAAATCTCAAGTCTGAATAATCCAAAATCTTACTGGTAAATTCAGAATTAATGAGTCTTTTAATGCCTAAAAGTCCCTGCTTTATTTCCTGCAGTAAGATGTTTGACTTTCTGATGGATGAAAGGAATCATATTATTTATTAAGGTTCTACAAAGTCTTACTTTGTATCACTACATACTTATGAAGTAATAGAATAAGATGCAACACTCAGACTTTATCTCGTTGCTGTTTTTATGGGGTGGTTTGGCTGGGGTTTTTTGCAATTATATGCAAAATTAAAAAGCTTGTAAGAATTTTGGGAACGTGGTCAAATACATGTATAATGGTACAAACTTAATGGAGCCATGTGCATAGAAGCCATAGTCTTGCTGATGAGTTCATATGTTATATAAAGAACATATCTAACAATTTCTTTTAAATTATAAAAATGTATTTTTAAAATAAATCTGTATCATAAACATAAAATCAGTACTGGCAACTGGTGAAACAGTCAAGAAAGAAATTACTATTTGAGAGAAAAAACAAATCCAGTTGCAAAATAGTAACAGTGTTTGAAATAAATATTGTCTATGTGAAACTACCTTGGAAGAAATGTTTGTTGTTAAATGTGTTGAAATATCAGAATGAAAAAGCAAAACTTCTTTGCAGCAGAGGTAGGATAAGGACCTTGTTTGTCTCAGGTTACAATGGACTGCAATACACAATGAAGAGGTAAAAATATTTTGACACATAAAACTCTGTCATCCTTCCTGATAATTTATGATTTAAGGGCTCTTTAAATCCTTAATCCTTTGAGTCCCTCTAGAATAGATGCATGCAGTTCAGACATTTCTCCAGTCCTTTTTCTGGCTTCCAGCTTGCCAGTCTAATCTGGGATGAAGCCCATATCTGCCCAGTTTTGGTCTGAGTGTCCCATGCAGACCTCCCTGGGATCCCTGAGATCATGGAGCCTTGGTGCCTTGAAAATCGTCACTCACCTCTGCAACAAGAGCACAACAGCTTTTCCAATATCACAGAGAAAACCTGTTGGCAGACTAGAAAAAAAGTTTGTTTCCAGGAATTAAATAGAGAAAATGAAATATGGCCAGAACATCAGTTTCCCCAAAGCACAGCCATGGAATCTTTAAGGACTGTGAGTGGTAGAATTCTCAGTTATGCTCGTCTTGTGAGAATTATAAAGTCCACTCAACAGCACATTTCTTCTAAATGCCATGCTCTGGAATTTTACTAGTACAAACTAAAAAGAAAAATATCACCTACTGAGTCACAAACACCAGCAGTGCCCGATATTTTCCTAAAGGGTTTTAATTTACCTAAGTATAGAGGGGATTTAAACAAGTTCATCTTGCGAAATATGAAAAGGTCTAATAACCATAATAGATCAGAAGAAATAGTCTCTCTTATACTGAGCTCACTGATTAAATTATTTTAGAGAATAAAAAAAGAGAATTTTCAATTCAAAATAAGAAAAATAATAGTAACTCACACTCAAATGGCAGAATTTAATGGTTTTAGGATTTGCTGTATAGCTAATGTTACTTAAAAATATGTATGTCTTTTGAAACCTGATATTAGGAGGTGGTAGAAGTTACTTTGCTGTAGTAACACCACATTTATTTAGACAAGTTGGAGGAAAAAAATTTGTGCAGAGTATGCAAATTATTAATTTTATGCATGCGAGTTTCTTTCAGCAGGATTAAGCACTACTTTTATTGTTTTGCTGAACTTGGCTAGAGGCAGCTTCTTACAGAGAGTATTATGTAGATATGGCAGAAATATTTGATAAATTTTATATGCCATGTTTCTGTAAACATTTTAACTAATATCTTTACTTCTGTTTACATGGCTCAAAGGTTTAATTAATACAAGAAAGTTAATCTGGATTTGCACAAAAAGCATGAATATCAAGCAACAAGAAAATACTCGTGTATTTACTTGCCTACTTGTTTGCCTTTCTTCTCCCTTTCTCTCTCTTGTTCATTTGTTCATGTTAAATTAGTTGTGAGCCAGGATTTCTTGTTTGGCTGTTTTGTTTCTGGTTTTGGTGTTTGTTTGTTTGTTTGATTGATTTGGTTTGATTTTTTGTCTGTTTGTTTTGGGAGGGTTTTTTTTTTTTTTTTTTTTTTTTTTTTTTT
>VZRX01011126.1:13665-38970 GCA_013398075.1 Notiomystis cincta
TTTTTCTTTTTTTTTTCTTTTTTTTTCTTTTTTGATATATTATGACTATATGAATTTTTATTTTTCTGTTTAATGACACTGGCATTAAAAGACTATATACCCATAGTTTTTTACTTAACCTTCATTATAAAGATCTTTTATGCTCTTTAAAACAGATTGATAAGCCAAGAGGTGGGGCAAGGTTAAGGCTTATCAAGAGTTTCAGTGATTTGTATGAAATCATTGTGGTCTGATGCCCTCCTAAAGTCCAAGGGTTCCCAAGTCAGTTCTCTGCAAGAATGTGACAAAATCTACCATAGGTCTATATCATATCTATAAACTGTCTGGTATTTTGTATTGAAAAAAAGTTATGGTGAATATGTTGCAATCAGAGAAGCCTCTCTGGAGGTCTGCAAATCAATCACCTGAGTAAGTCCTTATTTGAAATTACTCACACATTATTCATAATACCAACAAAGATGTGACAAAATGTAATTCACATGCACTTTTCTAACCTTCTCAAAAGAAAAAAAAATATATAAAACTGTACTAGCTTTACAACTATATGTAAAAAACCACAAACTAAGATTACTTTGTAAAAGTTATGAGGGCTTCTTTGACCCTGGAAATAAAGAATCAAGGTTAAGGATGAATATGTTTTAATTTACAGATTGGTAAGTTGGTTAGCAAATAAGCCCTTTTAGATCTGTGTGTATAAAGAAGCCACAGGAGTGGCACAGAGAGTTCACCTTTTCTGCCATACTTAGATGCCACCTTTTGATTCATATGAGGCAGGACATTCATAGTGCAGTCTTGGGTATAATTCTTGCCTTCTAGCACCACTGCTAAACCACATCACCATGACTAATGAAGAGTGACCTACTGGCCTGTAGAAACTGTGCTATTGATTACTCCAGGAAATGAATGGACATTATTTGTGGGAATGTATTGATAAGAAATATTACTCCAATATCAGCCTTCTAAACTGTTAGTGATTTTTTTTCTGATGGTTGTGTTTTGCCACTTTGGAATCAAAGAGATCTGCTGCAGGGAAAAGGAAAACAGATATTTTATGAATGTACTCTAAGTCAGTGAATGCTGATAGTCAGAACACAAATTGTATTTGTATCCCCAGAAGCAGAGGATTTTTTACCAGCTTACAAAACACCACCAGATAATTTCTTTATTTCACATTTTTAATGTCAGTCACCCTATCATGGTCTGGTTTTGAAGGGTTCTAGATTTGTTTTGTGTTTTTGAAGAGTTGGTACTGTGATCTAGAAAAGAGCTGGTACTAATGTCAGTGGTGGAAAGACAGTAAGACTTTTCAGTAATAAAGAACAACACCTTAAACCTACATGCCTTGGGAAATCCCTGTTTCTCTTCTCTGTACTTCCTTGTCTGCAAGCATCAAAACAACTCAGTCAAGTATCACAAGTTATTGCACATTTATGATATCCCGCCTCTTGAAGTTAGTTTTATTGCTTTTCTAAATACTTGTTTTCCATGAACAACAAAAAGATTTGCTTGTGACAATCCTGACATCCTCAGCACTTACTGTGTGCAACTGATGGGTGATGTGGTGAATGAATCTGAATTGCAATGCTCTTCTTGACTGTTTTGCTCAGTTAAAGTAGAGAGCACAGAACACATTTGCATTAAGAATAGTCTCTTTCTGAAGAAGAAATGAGCACTTGGAATTTGAAGACTGTCAAAAGCATATTTTGTTGAAAGGGAAGCCTTTTGATTTTGGCATGTTTCACTAATGGCTTTTCCTGACAGAATTTCTTTCTGAGCATCCATTTTCTACTTTTTAATATCTTGTCTCTTGGACTTTAAATCTTGCATATTGTCCTTTTCCCTGAAGAGAGAGATTTCAGCTACTGTTGGCTCTGCTGTTAAATTTTACACCTCAGTGATAATAAAATATCAAAGAAGCTATTTCATGGCCTTTTAGCAATGTAGATGGATGGATTCAGATCAGAGAAATGGATTTGGCCATAGAACTCATCTAACATATGCCCTTATTTAATTGATGATAAATATATTAAATGCAAAATACAGGACTGGAAATTGCTGTTATACTTTAATTCCAGTTATGTGGCTTTTTCGTATTTTTGTAATTTTGTTGTTGTTGTTGGTTGGTTGGTTGGTTTGTTTTTGAGAGGGGTTGTGGGTTTTTTTGTTGTTGTTAGTTTTTTTTTTTTGCAGGTCACTGAAACATTTAAAAGATGCTGAGGTTTAAACCACTGGTGCCCATAGTTAATAGGAAAGACTTGAAATGCAGATGGTGTGATGAACCACCAGTGCAAAGCAGGAATAACTAGCTAATCCCCTTGAGACAGGATATTACTCTAAACATGCCCAGTTTTGATTTATTGCAATATGTATGGCTTTGTTCTTTTCTATCCTTTGTGTGTGTGTGTCTAAGATAAGTTTTATACTCCGTGTTATGGGCTATAGAGGGGAACAAGAAAAGATGTTGAAATAAATACATTTGTCACAATGAAGCTGTTGCCTTTGTGACACTCTTCCTTCAGTGCTTTGTGACTAAGTTTCATAAATCAATTCAACAGCATAACCCAAAAGAAGGCAATTACTGCCCTGATCATTTGACTGAAATGACAGAAATAAGGTTAACACTAGATCTAGGCTCTAAGCTCCTTAGTGCAGGTTTCCTGGAGGAATTATATTTGCACCTACAGAAATACAGTAAATATCACCCCCTGAAATTATTAGAATTCACACTTCAGATTCCAAATGTATGCAGTGGAATTTTAAAGAGGTAATTAAGAAATCATTTATTTTATGTCTTACCTTTGAAGTATTAGGGCATTAGCACAAATAAATGTTCTATGTTAATGGAAGTATTTTGACTTTAATATAAAGTAAGGTAATAAATAATAGCATAAATAAAACAACTTGGAATTGCCTTATCTCTGACATCTTCATAAAGACATGCTTGCCAATCCTACTTATATTTCCCTCCTAACACCTTCTAACAAAATATTATGTATTGATTTCTTTTGGAACAATGCCTAGTAATTTCACCTTTGACGAACTGACAACTCCTAAATGAAAATGTATTTCACTGCAGAAGTACACAGATCTTCACAGCAGGTAAAATGCAATTTAAGGCACACTATTTGTAAGGCAGCATTCTTCATGTGAGTGAATGAAAATGCCACAAGCACAGTGCATAGTTCTTTTTGAAGTTCAGCTAGTGAAGTTAAGCTGACCTCTTCATTATGTCTTAAGGAACAATGTTTTGTGGACTAGTAAAATTCCTCGGTAAAGCAGAAAATAATAGTTAAAAGTACAACATTAATAAAGATCAGTACTTCTTTGGGCTTCGCAAAAAATAATTGCTGACGTTTTGGCTGTTAGCAATTTCTTATCAAATAAAGTTAGAGTTTTAGGTGTTAAGCAGGTTCCCTCACATGATGATTGCTGCATTTGAAACCTGGGAGAGCCAGGGTAGATGTGTGAACAAGTGCTAGATGTGTGAGAAAAAGGGAGGACAGAGAAGAAAAAAAATTTTCATGGTTTTTTGTTGCCTTAGAGTTTAGCAATTTGTAAATAGACTTGTGTCTACAGTTTCTTTCTTTTTAAAATTAATTACTTTTGTGTCTCTGACCACAGTCAAAATAATTAAGGAATTAATTCTTTTGGACTAATAAGTTAAGATCCTAACATGAGGTAAAAAGAAAGTAAACCAAGATAGCTTTGCTTAGTATTTTGCACCATATTGCTCCCACACAGAAAATCAGAAGCTTTCTGCCCTATGTTGCAAACAGAGCGTATGACCTGGCTTGCTTACTAGAGCAGACTCAGCAGACAAAGACACAAAATGGTTCTTACAATGCAGAAGTATGCAAAAAGATAGGTCATTAACTTGCAAAGAAAATTTACTGTTCACAAAAATCTTCAGTAAGCTCTCCAATTTCAGAGGTGGTTTTGTCAAAATTTCAGTGACTTGAAAAAAGATCAGCTTCCAATAGTTTGAGAATTCATCTATTCAAAATACAACAAAATGGAAACAGAGTAAGCATAGCATTCAGAATTATAGGTAGCTTCTTAGTATTTTGGCCTTTATTTGTAGGTTTATGACAGGGAATTTTTATGTCTGAATCCTGTGCCATTTTGACAACAGATTACTGTAGTTAATTTTAATACACTTTCTTTATGTCCAGTCAGATCTAGATGTCAATGTTTGTTACTCAAAAGTTTGCTAGGGGCATACCATATATATGGAACCAGTAATTCATCACTCATCTGAACTTTTTAATGACCACAGGAAAGCCGCAATATTTACACAGTTAAAATGATGATACAAAAATTTCCCAACCTGTCCTTTCCTTCAGTGTACTTCCATCCTTCCACCTGCTTTTACTGGCATTTTGTCTCTCTTTTATGAATGAGAGGCAGTATTCTGCCAAGTTATCAGCATCCTTAGTATTTCCTTGTGAAATATATATATGAAGTTTGATATGAGGTATTATTCCTTCTCTTGGGTCTGCTTTGGGATATTTTTTTATGTGTGGGCATTTTTCATTGGGTTTTTGGTTTGGTTTGGGAGCTTTTTCCTCTTTTTCTCACAGTCCAAGCTCCCCTCTCAGAGACTTTGAGCTAAAACCAAGGACTCACCCAGTTGCCTCCCGCCCCCAGCTCCCTTCAAGGGCTGCCATTTGTTACCTCCCAAGTCCCCAGCCCAGGCAGGCCTATTCCACACAGGGATTCATGGGACCTAAACTAGAACAAGATAGTCACCCTTTGGCAGTTTGCACTTTCTATGGGGCTACCTTAGACCATAACTACAGATTAATTAGTTCTATCAAGACTTCGTTTTGTCCTCCTGTAGAACAAATTTCGCATGTGAAATGTAAACTCTCCATACCATGGAATTCCACAAGAGATTTCTTGCTTTCTGAATCGTCTTTTAGGAAGCTGCAAAGCAAAGCAAATTGATATTTTGACAGATGTGCTCTTCTAATTAGCTGTTTCTTGACTTATTTTATACACTTTTAAACCTAAAATTGCAATTTAGTTCACAAGCATGTAAAACTGTCCAAGTAATAAGGAAATAACTCCCAGTCAGTTTTTCTGCCTATCACTTAAAAGTGTTGTCTAGATCCATATTTCAAACTTTTGGATGGTTCATTCAATCATTTCACGCTTTAAATTTCTGTATATCTTATTCTTGACAAGTTTTTGAAAAACAGATAGAAAAAGAATCAGCTTTTCAGCTAAATAAGGCAATCAAACACTTGGTTTGAGGATTTCAGAAATCAAAAGAATAAATACAGAAGTCAGTCAGTAGTTTCAGAAAGAGTAGTCAGAGAGAAATCTTTGCCCTGCAATCGTTACCAAATGAATTTTAAAAAGCGTTGTAAGCACATTACTTTTTGTGCCAGTCCAAATCTGTGCCTGTGCTAAAGTTTCTCTGCTGCTGTTTTGCAGAAAGCAGAATCCTGTGGATCCCAATTACAGGCCTTTTCTGTAGGCTAACATCACAGAAGCTGAAAATTTGGAGTCACCTACTTTATCTCTGTCTTGTCTTTGAACTACAGTAATAAAGGCCAATTTCTGTCATTATTTCTTAACAAGTACCTGCAGAATGTGGGAAATTTTTGAAGACAAGTCAGTTTCCTGTAGAGTTAAATAGAATTATTCAGCTGCAGAGACTATATTGTGAATAGAGATATATACACCTTTTCGTTGGTGGAGCGTGGTGAGGAATGACTCAAACCCAAAGCCTACTAACCTCATACTGGTTTGAAAAGTACTGTGTGTTTCCTACTGCTGCTTAAATTAATGAAAAGAAATTCAGGAAAAATGTGTTGAAGACAGCAAAATATTGAAGCTTGGTGGATCTTCATCGTCCTAACCTCGTGGGTCCTTGCCAACATCTCAAAGACTAATAATCTTTCTCACAAATGCACTTAAGCCACAGTAATTTAGTACTGCTATGCATCTGTAACTTTTAATTATCTGTTTAATCAGGCTGTGAATAAACTAAAGTGGGTTAATTTGAAAAATCCTATTTGGATGAAGTGTTTTGACTGGCTCTGAAACATAGCCAGCACCCAGTGAGATTATAGTAATGAGGAAAGATGGATTATTTTTTTTTTCTGGAATTTGTGCTAGTAATTTGGATACCCCATAACATCACTTTGTTTCAGCAGATTGACATTTATTATTTTCAATCAATGTGTCACATGGTCGCAAATCAAGCAATGACTGGTGAAAGTTTAGATATGATGGAGAAATATTTATGGCTATAGATTATGTCTTTCCAGTCATGTCTTTTGAAACTTTGCCCTTCAAGACAGCCTGCTAGGTAAAATTGTGCTGTCTATCTATGTGATGTGAATAAGTGCTGTATTTACCTTATCCAGTTTATAGCCTGGAGAAATCTGTTATTACACAGCATCTTTTGACTACTTGAAGACTGTTCGTTTGCATGTTGTTAAGGTGTAATAATAGACTCATGTCTGTAATGTGTATTGTTAATCTTGATGTTCATTATCTCCACTGCAGGCCTCAGGGACTGCTATTTACACTGCTATGGAAATGCTAATTAATTTCTGTATTCAAAGTGTCAGCAACTAGCTTCTCATTTCCAAAAAAGTATTGTGCTACTTATATTGTCTTGGAAGAACACTGGGGGAAGGGAGGAAGACTTTTTTGAACTGCAGGGTGGAGAGAAAATTGAAGTTTAAATCACTCTGATATCTGCACTACAGCAAGCATTCACTACGTCACAAAAAGCAGTGAAGCTCTACTTTCAGCCTGAAAACCATTGTGTTTTCTAGTCACTGTTCAGGCTGCAGGAATGGAATGTGTTTCACTGAATATATCTCTGTGTGACTGTAAATTTATGAATATAAGAAAAAGGTTGAGAATGTATATCAGCTAAATGCCTTCTTCCGGTTTCAGACACTCTTCCTGTATTTCCTCAGCTACCACTGGGTATATCAAATCATGATAAAAATCCACCTCAGGTTTCAGGTAAATAATTCACTGAAATTATTGGTGTTTGCAAGTATTTGGGGAATAGAATTTTGCTGTCTTCTGGTATATATATGAGTAGCCTCATTGAGCCATTATAAAAAAAAAATGTTCTTAACCTTGGAAAGGATGGGAATTTGTTATTTCTAACATCCCTACAGTTATACCTCATAGCTATTTCAGAAGAAAGGTGAGAATAAGAAACCCAGGTAGCATACAGATGTCTAAAACTGTAGGCTGAAAAGAGAAAAAAGTCATAGCAAGGAAGGACCAATCTTCCTTGATATTATACTATCACATTTTTGTAGAGGATGGTCAGAAACCTTAAAAAATTTCACATGTGTTGCAAGGTAATAATTTAACAGCCAAGTTACTGGGTTTTTTTACTTGTACTATGCATATGGAAGAAACATACAGTAGCCTACTATATTTACAGAATATTTTTCTAATCAGCAAATATTTTAAGCACATTTTTTACTCTACTGAATGTAGTGAAGTATACGAATTTCTGTGTCATGCAAATGAAACATGTAAGTAATAGTGAATGCTTCTGATAAAGCTTAAATCCAACCCAAAACTTACAAGCTATGTTTCAAGCTAGTATAAAACAAGACAAATATAATTTTTTGATTTGCCTTACCAGAATTGCCTTGGATTTCTTGCTGTCCAGGAGGCCACTTTGTTTCTTCTGAAAATTAAATGCATTTAGGAGATGGGATGTCAGACAAGGTAAATACAATTATAATTTACTGTCTTCTAAAATGTTCCAGTCTCATATGTGTGTAAGTACTCGTGAAAGAACAGAACCTGATAGTTAATTTTTCCTGGCTCACAAAAGTGCTCAGTAATAGAAAGAGCATGATGGAAGGTAAATACCAGACATTTCTGGAGTTTCAATTCTGTATCATGAAACAGAAATGGGAGGTTATTTAGAGCATCAACAAGAAAGAAATTTTGAGAACAAACTCTGATGCTACTTCACAAGCAGCTTAAAATATGACTGAAAAATATTTGCATAAAGAGGACCATAGTCATATATGTAAGATTTTCAAAAGCACAGAAATGGAGGTGAGTGTTCAGTTGATATGGTTTTTCACTAAAAATCCCTGACGACAGTACAAGAAAATACAAAAAATTATGCAAGCCAGCACTGAGACAGCTTCTCTTCAGATACTGTTAGTCTTGAGATACTATCATAGTATAGAACAACATGCTTTGCTATGACCTTATCTATGCAGGGAAAAAAATATATGTGTGATGTTGTGAAAAATCATAAAAAGCTACAGCATGTTATACAACAGATATAGACCAGATTTGAGTTCTTTACACACAGAAGGTGCCTAATAAAGTTTAAAAACTCATAAAACACAAGCCACCAAAGGATTCAAGAAACCTCCAAAATCCAACAGAGAATCAACTTATAATTATGTAGTTTAAATCTTATTAGCATATACTTTAAATGCAGCTTGGCTACTAAGTGGTTCCTCTCTGTAGTATATGCAATACTGTAACTATTTTCCTGAGAAGTCCTGAATTGTACATTTTAACTTAGTCCCATTTTCTTATGTATTAGGATTTTACAATTGAATTTATAAACCCAACAAAGAGACCTTTGTGAAGAGGCTTTGTGGAACAAAAGCGTGACTAAAAACAATCTATAGGTTGATCTACTCTTTGCCTGAAGTGGTGCAATAACAGTGATTTCTGAAGACAAAGATTTTCCACAGATAAAGTTAGAGATAGATTGTGATCATTATTTGTGCTAAATTGGTTTGTTGTGCATTTGAGTGCTTTCCTTATCTTTGCGAGGTGGTGGTGTTATGACAAACCAATAGGACAAGAACATCAGGAAAATTAAATTTCAAATAGTCATGTAATCCTCCAGGGCTCAGGAGCCTTCGGAAGCTAAGGTTGGCTGAAAATCATCTTAAGTTGTGGCTTTCGAGAGGATGTGTATACATGAAGTTTGAAGATACACTTTTTGTAAGATTAACTGTCTGGATAATTTGATTTAAAGCTTCTGCTTTACATAAATTCTTTTCTCTGACAATTTGCAGCAACTTCTCTGACATTAAACTGCCATAGTGTTTAGGTATTTCTTATTGAATCATGAAGCTGAATTTGCTTTAAAATTTCAGACCTTTTCTTTGAAAAGTATTGAGCATTCTGGGCAAAACTTAAAAGATAGAGCTTATAGCCACAAGGGAACCTGTGGCAGTTGTTTTCATCTTGTCTTTTAACATTCCAGGATAGAATGTAAGAGGAAGGTTTGAGTGCTCACTTCACTGGAGTTGTGTGCATCCAGATCACATTCAGCAGTTGTGGTCACACATGCAGAGTTCAGGATTTGATACAAAGGTTTATGATGAGACACACACAGGAATGACTCACTTGGCAGGGCCCTGGAGGAGCTCAGGAACTGGTCTGAGGATGGGTCAGATCTTCCAAAGCCAGAGGATGAAGTGAAGAAGATGTTTGAAATTCAGAAAGGAGTTTGATGTGATACCTGCAACAAATAAAGGTTAGAAAGACAATCCTGCCTACAAATACAATACCTAAGAATATAAGGCAGAATCACTGCCATGCCTAGTCTAAATTCTGCCTTGGACACTTGCAGTAGAAAATGTTATTTAGGGAGGACAAGGAAACCCAGACTTTTGTTTGTTTGTTTGTGTTTGTTTTTGGTTTTGGTTTGGTTTGGTTTGGTTTTGGTTTTTTAATGTGTTTTCTTATGGATTATGGAGGATATACCTCATTGTAATTTCTGGATTTTTTTTAGGTATTTGTCCATATATTTCTCTAGTCTCTTCTTGAATCTGGAGATACTGTGTGCCTCTGCAGCCTCCTTTGGCATAAAGCTCCAGAAATACCTTACTCTGTAGAGAAATACTTTCTTTTATTAATTATAAACTGATCTCCAAATAGCCTTAAAGTGATTCTTAGCACTTGTATTTTAGGATACTAAGAACAATCCTCCTTTGGGATTTATTGGGATTTAACCTGGCCATTAACCAAGCCTCACACAGCCCCTTGCTCACTCCTCCACCAGCAGGAGTGGGGAGAAAACCAGAGGGGTAAAAGCTGGAATCTCATGGATTGAGAAACACACAGTTTAATAGGGAAAGCAAAAACCAAGCACACAAGCAAAACAAAACAAGGCCTTATTTCCCTGCTTCCCATGTGCAGACAGGTGTTCAGCTATCTCTGGGAGAGCAAGGCCCCATCACACGTAACGGTGACTTGGGAAGACAAATGCCACCACTCCAAACATGTCTCACTTCCTCTTTCTTCCTCCCACTTCATATCCTAAGAATGATGCCATAGGGTCTGAAACATCCCTTCAGTCAGTTTGGGTCACCTGTTATGGCTGTGCCTCCCATGCACAGCTAGGTTCCTCACCAGTGGAGCACTACAAGAAGAAAAGACCTTGTTTCTCTGTAAGCCCTGCTCAGCAAAACCAAAAATATCTCTATATTATCAACCCTGTGTTCAGCACAAACCCAAAACACAGCCTCATACCAGCTACAATGAAGAAAATTAACTGTACCCTAGCTATAACCAGCACCAGATTATTTACTATATCCTTGATTTTTTAAATCTGAGTAAATCCTTCCCCTTCTGTCCCCCCATTCTCCACTCTGCAGAGTCCTAGTTCTGTAAGTCTCCCTTCACAGGACTGCTGCTCCATTATTAGGGCTGCTCCAGTTGCCCTTTGTTCCTCCCTTGTCTTCACAGCAGGATGAGTTCACTCTGAAAGAGGTCATCCTTCCTGAGATGTGCTCTTGAAAGAACTCTTAAGTCTGTTTGCATGCATTGCTTTTAGTTGATTTGCTTTCCTAAGTCAGATATTTATGAAACACATCCACAGGGCTCTTATCATAGATGATGTTATTTTAATCTTTAATACCTGAGGTAAGGAAGTACCAATATCCCCATTTAGGAGGTAGGACACTTAGACACAGAGAAATTGGTAGCATCTGGCATCATTATTAATTTAATGTAAGTCTCTTAAGCTTATGCCATCATCAGGGAACATGCTGCTGTAGCTAGGAAAATATGATTTTTCTCTTACTAGCAGAAGGCTATGTGTCTATTAACCTGGCATTGCAAGGTCTCAAGGATTTTCTGAACTTATTTTGCCTGAGCTAGATCTCACTTGTTTTTACAATTGTTAAATTATCAAGTTTTTACTAAAGGTCTCTAAATATCTTTAATAGGCTTTTGGTTTATGATAAAATTACTCTTCATTATATTTAGAACTGTAGGACAGGGGGAATTATAAATCTCTATCTGGTAACCCATGACAAGGATGCAGATTACTAAGAAAAAAAAAATAGCCCTAAACAGATCCAATGCTGAGAAAGAAGATACTTGCATGAACATCATGCCACTACCAAAAAAGACACTTTTTTGAATACTTCCTTCCTTCTTTTCTGAGAAAGGCTGAACCTGTTAGCTGTGCACTGGGGATAAGGGAATGATGAGCAAAGCACCAAAGAAAAGGCAGAGGCACTAAAAACTTTTTGTATAGCAATTTTAATATGTTTTTTATTAGAATTTTCCATATTATTTTGGTAAGTTAGGCCCATAAATTAGACAATAATGAGAGTAGTAAGAAATTTTAAGCTTTATACATATAGTTCATGCATAACAAGCTTTGGTATGTAAGGTTGCCTTCTCCATGTGGATTCCAGCATTAAAGAAAATTGGCNAAATACTTTCTTTTATTAATTATAAACTGATCTCCAAATAGCCTTAAAGTGATTCTTAGCACTTGTATTTTAGGATACTAAGAACAATCCTCCTTTGGGATTTATTGGGATTTAACCTGGCCATTAACCAAGCCTCACACAGCCCCTTGCTCACTCCTCCACCAGCAGGAGTGGGGAGAAAACCAGAGGGGTAAAAGCTGGAATCTCATGGATTGAGAAACACACAGTTTAATAGGGAAAGCAAAAACCAAGCACACAAGCAAAACAAAACAAGGCCTTATTTCCCTGCTTCCCATGTGCAGACAGGTGTTCAGCTATCTCTGGGAGAGCAAGGCCCCATCACACGTAACGGTGACTTGGGAAGACAAATGCCACCACTCCAAACATGTCTCACTTCCTCTTTCTTCCTCCCACTTCATATCCTAAGAATGATGCCATAGGGTCTGAAACATCCCTTCAGTCAGTTTGGGTCACCTGTTATGGCTGTGCCTCCCATGCACAGCTAGGTTCCTCACCAGTGGAGCACTACAAAAAGAAAAGACCTTGTTTCTCTGTAAGCCCTGCTCAGCAAAACCAAAAATATCTCTATATTATCAACCCTGTGTTCAGCACAAACCCAAAACACAGCCTCATACCAGCTACAATGAAGAAAATTAACTGTACCCTAGCTATAACCAGCACCAGATTATTTACTATATCCTTGATTTTTTAAATCTGAGTAAATCCTTCCCCTTCTGTCCCCCCATTCTCCACTCTGCAGAGTCCTAGTTCTGTAAGTCTCCCTTCACAGGACTGCTGCTCCATTATTAGGGCTGCTCCAGTTGCCCTTTGTTCCTCCCTTGTCTTCACAGCAGGATGAGTTCACTCTGAAAGAGGTCATCCTTCCTGAGATGTGCTCTTGAAAGAACTCTTAAGTCTGTTTGCATGCATTGCTTTTAGTTGATTTGCTTTCCTAAGTCAGATATTTATGAA
This sequence comes from Notiomystis cincta, assembly GCA_013398075.1. Lineage (NCBI taxonomy): Eukaryota > Metazoa > Chordata > Aves > Passeriformes > Notiomystidae > Notiomystis > Notiomystis cincta. Next base: position 26,340 of record VZRX01011126.1, read on the forward strand.
ACACATCCACAGGGCTCTTATCATAGATGATGTTATTTTAATCTTTAATACCTGAGGTAAGGAAGTACCAATATCCCCATTTAGGAGGTAGGACACTTAGACACAGAGAAATTGGTAGCATCTGGCATCATTATTAATTTAATGTAAGTCTCTTAAGCTTATGCCATCATCAGGGAACATGCTGCTGTAGCTAGGAAAATATGATTTTTCTCTTACTAGCAGAAGGCTATGTGTCTATTAACCTGGCATTGCAAGGTCTCAAGGATTTTCTGAACTTATTTTGCCTGAGCTAGATCTCACTTGTTTTTACAATTGTTAAATTATCAAGTTTTTACTAAAGGTCTCTAAATATCTTTAATAGGCTTTTGGTTTATGATAAAATTACTCTTCATTATATTTAGAACTGTAGGACAGGGGGAATTATAAATCTCTATCTGGTAACCCATGACAAGGATGCAGATTACTAAGAAAAAAAAAATAGCCCTAAACAGATCCAATGCTGAGAAAGAAGATACTTGCATGAACATCATGCCACTACCAAAAAAGACACTTTTTTGAATACTTCCTTCCTTCTTTTCTGAGAAAGGCTGAACCTGTTAGCTGTGCACTGGGGATAAGGGAATGATGAGCAAAGCACCAAAGAAAAGGCAGAGGCACTAAAAACTTTTTGTATAGCAATTTTAATATGTTTTTTATTAGAATTTTCCATATTATTTTGGTAAGTTAGGCCCATAAATTAGACAATAATGAGAGTAGTAAGAAATTTTAAGCTTTATACATATAGTTCATGCATAACAAGCTTTGGTATGTAAGGTTGCCTTCTCCATGTGGATTCCAGCATTAAAGAAAATTGGCCTGAACTGTTAAGCCCATCTAGACCCATATATCTGAAAAGTATGTCTATTTTGATGGCAAATTCTAAAAGAGTGTGATTGTACTTAACATGTGAAATTTGAGTGGTATGTGATTCATAAAGCCGTCTCTAGCCTGTGATTTTACTTTCACACGCATTACTTGTTGTATTTTCAGATTAATTTTTCAGATACAGTATTTTGGAAATTGAGTGTTTCCTGAAAATCAATTGAATAAGGTATAAATTCTGTTAATATGATTATCCTGTTAAATAGAGGGATCAAACTTGTAACTAATTAAAGTCATATGGCTTAAATTTTCACATTTTGAACAGCTCTTCCCAAGATGAAATTTTATAAAGCTATCAATTTTTCAGCTACATTGCAATGCCAGCTCTGTGATGAGTTAAATTAACAAATTGACAGTTATATTAATAAATTGTCTCCTGAAACAGCAGAGCTGATGTATCTCAAGCTTTCTAATTTACAGACGCTTCCCAATTTACAGACGCTTCCCATGCTTATCTGTTACTCTGACAAGAGCAAAATATGTCCATAGGTTAGTGGTCAAAAATCAGGAAAAGAGAAGAGAAAAAAAGCATTTAACTTTCCATTTCTCTTTTTTTCTGGTGGGACAAACTAGATCCAACCGTGTTCCTTTTCTGAATTAAGATGACTGGTAGAAGATTCATACTAAAGAAGAAAATACCTTTTGAAATCTCTCACTTCATCAAATACCTTTTCATAGTAGCTTTACAACTTATTTTAAGACTTGTTTTAAAACTTTTTAGAAACTTTTTAAAGTGTCAGTCATATATACTGTCTTCATGGACATTGAGTGTTGTGACCCATTTTGAGATGGTAGATATTGTCTCTTAATTCTAAGTAAAGCTAGAATTATGAAGATCTATTTTCTAGTAATCTAGCAGAAAGGTTTTCAGCAGAAATATAGGTTACCTATGTAGTCAGGGAGAAACTGAGAGTTCTGTTACTTGGTAGAGCTATGTAGCTTGACTTGTGTAGGTACAAACAGAAGAGCCTCACAAAAAATACTCAAGAAAATTATCTTGATAAGAGCCAGAAGCAGTACCTGCAGTATCACTCCTCTCTGGTAACCTTGCTGTCAATGACACTCCTCATTGGTCCCTCTTCTGAGATCCTCTACACTTAAACACAGTTTCTGATTAGACTTTGACAGGGTATTTTGACCTAAAGAAGAAATTGACCTACTTCGACCAAGTTGTAAGGAACCCTACAGGGCAAACTCAGCATTCAGTTTACAATGAAAGATCATGGGATTTATGACCAAAGTATTTATGCATTCATTTATTATTTTTTAAATAGAATTCATATGCTATAATTATTACTCCACTCTGAACAATGCCATGGCTTATCCATCTTAAACTAAAAGAAATTCTGTCCCAGTTCATGCAAAGTCCATTAGGCAAGTATGATATGGCAGAACTGTGCTTTCACATTAGACAGATTTATATCTGATTTACTATCCCATCGAACATGCCTTTCTTTTAACATGTGGTATGTGCATAACAGATGGATTTACCTACATTGATTTCAGAGCAGTCAAGGTTATATCTTTAACAAGCATTTTGATTGCTTGTTTTAACTAACAATTCGCAAAATATAGTACATTTATTCCAAAAAGCCAGTTTATGTCTGAAACACTATTTAGATCAATATAACATTTTTCTCTGTTAAGATTTAAAAGCTGTGTGTGTTTACTTCAGTATTGGTACATTGATCAAGTTGTTAAACTCACTGCTTTTGCAAGCTTAGAATTTTTGTTTGCATCAAACATGATTTGTGATGGTGCATAAAACTTCCTGGTTTGGAGTGCTCAGATTTATATGTAAGTACCTAGGCTAAATCTTGCACAGCCTACATTGTTTCATCTCTCCATTCCTAAATTGGATATAGGAGTATATAGAGAGGTTAATTTTACCTGAGTTAACCTTTCACGAAGCTCAAGCACTGAACAGATCTTCTTCTCTGAATTAAATAAAGAGATATATTCTAAGATCATAACAACTGTTACAACAACCAACATGGAAACAGTATGCATTTCTTGAAATCTCTTTTTCAGTATTAATTTTTTTCATTTGTTAGTGTTTAATAGGGAGATTATGTAAATGTAAATTGAAAAACAAAGAGGCCATTATTATTCACAACAATTTTTTATGAAAATAAAACTTTATTTAGTATTTCCAAAAAAAAATCTACGGTGAGTGCACTGAAATAAAAAAATACAAAATAATTTTCAGATTTCACAATTTATTTGCGTGGCATAGACATTCACAGAGTGAACATGAAAAAAAGCATATGTGCTCATGTGAGCAACTAAATTTCTCAAACAGGATAAAAAGTCATCATGTGCATGATATTGGGAGTCCCCATTTCAAGTGCCTTTGACATGACATCTGTGCCTGGATCAGATGTGACTTCTTGAACTGATTTTCTGGTGACTTTCTATAACTGAGCAGTCTCCTCGTCCTATGTGGCAACTCCAGCATATGCACGAGCATTTGTTACAGGTTATTTTAAACCACACTCAAAGCATCTCCTACATAGAAAAGACTGAGCTGTAAAAAGGTTCTTGGGTTGTCTGGGTTAACCACGCCAGATGTAAATCAACAGTGCATTCAACATCAGCAGGAACCTCCTGGGGGAATCTTTAGGTTTATCCTACTCACACAGGTACAGCCAGAATAGACAGATGTATCACAATTTTAAATAGAGATTAGTACAGAGTTTCCCCTTTATACAGTAAAAATGGCTTAAATTTCCTACATCTTGCAACCCTGGGAAATTACAAGTGACAAATTTTCAGAATAAAATAATTCTATTCTATTCAAGTGAAGTACTTATCTTTAAAGCTCAGGAGGTTTGGTTTTTTTTTTTTCCCTAAAAGAAAATCAAGACTATGAAGTACTTTTTAAATACGATTAAAATAAGACACATCCTGGAAGGTTAAGATATCTAACTGATACAACCTTACAAATTGCTCTTGTTTCATCCTTCTGTAATAAGAGATCCACTCCCCTTGCATCTCTCATGTCACAGAGTATTAGATAGCCTGAGTATTGGCCCGCTAACAGAACCTCCTCCTCTCAGTTCTGACCAAATCCAGAATATTAGGGTACTAGCTTGGTAATTCAACAAATTTACATTAGATAACAAGAACATTTCTGTTCTCTTCATTTCTTACCTGAGGAACTGTTCCTGGACATCCACCACTTTACTCAACTGCAGTTTGTTTCTTACTTGTAAAATAATAATGACAATAATCATAATCATAATTGTGAAAGACAACTGGCGGTAAAAACATAACGGTATGGAAATTATAGGGGGAAATATGATTACTACTACCTGAATGGAATGCAATCAGCATTTCCAGCCTCCCAGAGAGAATATAATCTAAAGGGGACTAAAAGGAAGGTGGAGCAGACTGGAGTACCTCAGCCAGACTCTGTTGAAACTCTTGCAAAGAAGGAAACTCAGTGGTACTTTATAGCTGATAAAATCACCAGCAACCCTTGAACCTTATCCTGTCACAATTTTTATTATAAAGAATATTACTCTGTAAACCATTAATATTACTCCTTCAAGGGCAGTGGTCATTGCTGGCAGCAGGTAAAGGTGTGGAGACCCAGGAGGGGATCTCTCTGTTAGGCACATGACCATGAACTGTCAGTCCAACCACCCTCTAATGTTGTGAACTGCTCAGTGAAGAGCCCCCATAACAGGACACTGACAGACTGGTCAGGAGCAAGGGCCTTGGCTTCACTGGGGTGCTGGCAGACTAATGAAACACTAAGGGCTGAGTGTGTCTTACGTTTTCACATGACACTAGGAGACTGAGTATTAGATTTAGGGAATGCATGGTCACTATATTATAATCAGAGAGGTTCCTTGCAGGTGAAACCACAAATCTAGAAGGAATATAGATATGAGAATGTGGTGTCTAATTGTGTGGGTACTCCAACAGCAAACCAAAGATGATATTTAAAGAAATATTTCCAGTACAATCAAGCCAGCAACATCACAGCAGACACAGAAAGAGATGAGTGCAGCAAAATAGTTACATATTAATCAGGCTTGGATTTTCTTATGCAAGCCTAAGTGTATTTATTTCATATAAATGTTCATATTAGAATTTTATAAATAACTCTGCCTTATTAAAACACGTGTGTGTCTCCATAGGAACTGTTTCTGTTTTGGGTGTATTCTAAATGTCAGTGCATCCTCTCACAGTCCCAGCTGATTGCTGTGTACAGTGACCTTTTGTGTTTTTATAGACCCCTACACGCAGCAATCATTGCTTGTGGGAGTTTATGTGTTTACCTGAACTTAACATTGCCAGGAAAAAAAGAAGTCTTAAAAACTACTCCATCTAAAAATGTTAATTTAGAAATGGCTCAGTCAGTCAGTAAATATATCACAAAGATGTATTAGTCTCTTTCTCCCCTTCCTTTCACTAGAAAATCTGAAAACTAAATGCTAACTTTGGTGAACTGATTGCAGATGTTAGCATCTCAGAATAAATGTAAGAGAGGGGTAAATAATCTATTTTCTTTATGTAATTTATGTGTCAGTTTTATTTCTAGTGTTTTTTTTTTAATAATTGAGAAACATCTACACTGCTATAACTATAATATGCATTTTTTTTTATGCTACAAAGGAATGCATAATGGGGCATCTTAGAACACAGATAGGCAATCATGCTGGATATTATAATTAAAAAGTCTTGTTAATATGTGTAGCATTTTGTATCTAGCATTCTAATACATAACAATCGTGTCTCTGTTTGGAGGGCTCATTTGAGAATTGGAGGTGTGACTGCAGCAATACTCCCAGAGCACAGTGGGAACAGATTTTCAGCACTGGCTCCTTATTTCCCCAGCAGTCCCTGGGGTGCAAGGAGAGGAGAAGGAGGGGAGGGAGGATTAATTCTCTGCCATGTTTTTCCACCTGGTTTTGCTTACATATTTTTCAAGGAGGGAAACCTAACCACTTCCCGCTATGTATACTAAGTGGGTATTAGAGGCTTCAAGGAAGAAAATTTCCCTTTCTCATCTACACTAATACCCACAAGTTTAGGGCTCCTGTCATTGCTCTTTGTGAAGGTATAAGTCAAATGTGGGGTCAGTCAGAGGTGTTGAAAATGTGATAATCAAACTGTGACTGCCCAATTGGAAGAAATTCAGAATCAGTTAATTCAATACTTTTGCTGGTAGGAAACATTTCACTACAGATTGCTGATACCAGCCATAGTGCTGTTTAAGACTGTCATAGCAGAGACCTTGGCAGGACTCCAGCCACATAGAACAATAAATTTAATGCTTGTGTGAGAAAATTACAAAAATTATAAAAATATTAAACTAACATTATTATTTTCCTTCCTAAATCTGTCAGTAATCATTATAGTAACAAATTAATCATGTTTCTCTTCTGGACAGCTATGAACACGTGAATCTTCTTTTTAAAAATCTAACTCTGAGCCATTTTATAATTGCACTAAGACACTCCAAGGCATATGTCACCATGCCTCTGAGATGAGCATTATCTCACAGCAACACACACCTTGTCATGTATTATTTATCAAACTAAAGTGTCTTGTAATTTTCATTAACAGCTATATCTAGCTTTAAGAAATAGGGACATGCTTCATTTTAACTGTTTCAGTGATAAAATACTTTTCAAACTTCATATGCAGATATGAAACTCTGGATATTGATGACAAAGAGTGCCATTTTCAGTAACGTTCTGCAAAAGACATTAGAAGGAAAAAAAAAAAAACCAAACAACCAAAACCAAATGTTTCCTTCACCTAGGAATGACAACAAACATCCTCCTTCTCTAGGTAATTCCTACTAACCTTTCCACTGGATTCACACACTGTGCTGTCCCCTGGGTCTCACTGCCACCTTTTCCTAGAGACCTGACTGATGCAGCACATGATAGATGACTGTTGCCTAGATGGAGGCCAGGATTCTCTTGGAAAAAAGCAGATGGGTGGCAGTACCTAAGGGACCAAATCTGCCCCATATTGGAGACCAGCATCTTATCCTTAAGCAATTGCAAAAGACACTCTGAAGCTCCTCGCCTATAAATTAGGCAGTGCTGGGAAATACACTTCACCATTTAAGGTCAATTATTTCTACCAGACATTTATATTTCTAGGCTGTTGGAAAGCTTCCTAGCTTGGTGTTGGCTGGGTTTTCTCTCCCAAAGAGGAGCAAGGCATCATTTGAGAGTGTGCAGGCCTGGGGAGTGTTTGCTAGGAGCTGTTTCCCACCCCACTGGGAATCAGCAAAAGCATAGTGGCACGGGTAAAGACTGTAAAATGCCAGTGGGTATGAGTGAATGGTCTCTACCTGTGTTGGATTTACTGCTCTTTCTCATTTTCACTCATTTACTCAGCCACAAGCAAATAGCAGGAGTCCTGTGTAGAGAAATGTTAATCAATGCTTAGGATTTATGAAATGTTGATTACGTTTCAAAAAGCAACATAAAATATATTGACCAATGTTAATAGTAAAGTTCATTGGACCTTGTCTGATGTTATACAGGACTCTCACAGTTTTTGAATTTAAACCAAATGAACAAGCAAATAAAAAGAAATAATGCCCTCCCCCCCCCTTGCACACTTTTTAGCTTCTTTACCTGCTATATAGTCTTACTTTTTCAGCTTCCTCACCTGCTGTACAGTCTTATTTTGGGAAATGGAAAATTGTACTGCATTAATTTTAATCTGCACATCATCAAGTTAAAAAAAATCCGAGATTATAATTTTGTTTTAATTTCTGCCTATTGTCTTTGGCTAAATTGTGTGAGCAGTGTTAAAACAAACCCATAAGAGAGTTTTATTTCTATTACTTCTGTTTCATATAAACTTACTTTTTATGGCTAATAGGTGATGGGAACAAATTTTGGGATACCTCTGATATAACAGCTTTGCATATTCTCCATATTAACTAAGAATTCAGTGTAACAGACATACTGACTAGGCATTTACCATATATACTGAAAGACATATGAAAAAAATTGGATTTAAGGGAAAGAAGATGACAACTGAACCAAAAAGACTTCACTTTGATTAGGCATTTTAGGTGACCACAGAGGTGAATGAGAAAATCTTGAGAGGAAGGTTCTATGTTTTAATCAAGGAATCAAAGAAAATGCCCCTCAAACATTACTTCAACTAAAATAAAATAGAAAATTATTTGGGCTGTAGCCTAGGTATGAACTGAATTAAGACCACAGTTCTTTAGGGTTGGGTGGGATATTGTTTGTTTATTTTAATGTTTTTAGATAGCCTTAATTCTACTGCCACAGAATACTCTGTATATTCAAAGGGAATAGATAATCATCAAAGTAAAAAAAGAGCCTTGTAAGGTTAGCTCTTGTTGCTTATGAAACACTGTAAAATAAATCAAAAAAGAAAAAAAGAGGGACTGTACTCACTGTGATATAAAAGTTTCCACATGACAAAGTAACTTAATAACTTTAGCTGCTTAATTATGTCACCACTGTATGGGAAAGCCTCCTATACAGATAAATTATAGAGCATTACTTTAGTTTCCAGTGCAGAACGGCTTCCATCTTGTATGCAATTAAACAGATTTGTTCTCAGCCATGCAACCAAAGCATGAAACCATATTCCTCTTTCCAACAACAGATGTTGTTTGAAAGAGTTACAATAAGAAAAGCATTCTTGGAATAACTGTTGGTCTGTGATATCTCACTGCTAGCCTTTTAACTGCTAAACAAATAGGGTTTAAAGTGTGCCCTCAGAGATACAGTCAAGATCTATTTCATATCAAGAAGTATCTCAATTATCTAAATATTATAAAAGGGCTAGAACAGAAACTGATCTAAGTAATTTATATTTTAAAACTTCCTCGTTGATACTTTTATCATGGTGACAGAAAAGTCATAATATTTTGCAGCAGAATATAGAACTTTAGATTAATTTTTGATTCAGGAAATTTTACCTATGCATATCATGCAAAGTATCATTTCCATCTTTGGAAGTGTGAAATAAATTGAGCACATGTGGAACTTTGCAATATGGTTTAGTGGCCATGATGGTGTTTGCTCAAGGTTGGATTCGATGATCTTGGAGGTCATTTGCAACCTTGATGATTCTATTATATGATTCAAATAAAATTAAAGAACTATAATGTTTCTTTTTAATTTTTTTTTATTTTAGGGATACCATAAATCATAAATTATAAATATCAAAATATGCTTGGTACCTGTAAAACCTTTATTTCATTTTACAAGCTCTCAGAAAACTGCATTAAAGGATCAAATATTAGTGACTCATGCTACCATTCACACTCTTAAATGCAATCTCTCTTGAAGATTGAAATTTACACAATCCTCATAATTTTGATTTTATATGACTCAGCTATATGCTATTAAATATATAGATTTTGTTGTTTTTTTTTTCTTTTCCTAGTTAAACATACTTCAATTTAATATTTCTGAAGGTTGAATGTAAGCATAGGAGGTTGATATTTTCTCATTAAAACATAGTGATGTAGGTACCAACATGCAGTTGGTAGCCCTGCAGTTCACACAGTTTGGTGTTGCCATTAGAACCTCTTTTGTCAAAAATTACTCAAAGGTTGTAGATTTTTCTGAACAATGATTTTCCTGAAGGCAGTTGGAAAAGTTCTTGTTTTCAAGCAGGACAGATTTGTATGTATGGAGCAGCAGAGGAAACTTACTATTTATGAAGTTTTCCATGTTTATAATGATATTTTAGAAAGCCAGACTTCATTTCCAACACTCTGTCATGGTCTCCCTTCTGGATTAGCTACAGCTCATTATGAAAAATGTGTGACATCCAAGGAGTCAGGTGAAAGGAGAGAATAAGCTCATTAAGCTTCTAAACTAAAAGTCCTTAAGGAGAGACAAAACTAGTTTAAGGTTTTGTGGGGTTCACATACTACATTTTATTTCAGTTCATTAATGAAGAACACTTCAGTATGCTATGAATCAATACAAAAATTAGAATGTCTGTTAAAGAATGACTTTTCCATAAAAAAATATGAACACTTTGGATGAAGAAAAAAGAAGACAAATTCCCAAACCTCCCAGCAAGAGATAGAATGAAATTAATTTCTATGATTTGGTGCAAGAAATTCCCTGAAATATATTTAGGGACCCAATGTATGACCTTGCTTTTTAGAGCTGCTTTTCCATTTAAGGACTAAATTTATCTTATGAAAAATCTAAATTATATTAGTATAATTTCCGTGTAAGAGACAAAATTCTACTTTGCAAGAAGTTTTCTATAATTTTTTTCTAGCATTTTCTAGAATGCTACTATCCACAGACAACATCTTGAGAGATACTTGTAAACCAACCAGATTAAAAACCCCTGCACCAATCCTCTCCTTCAATCCACCTTCTTGATTTTATAAAAGAGATCATGCGTGCAGCATGTATTTAAATATTTTTTATGTTTGTTTCCTGTATCTTATGGAAGAGAGAAAATGTGCTTTACTTAGATAGATATATGAAGATTTCAAAGAATTTGAGAATGGATTCAGGAAGAGTACAACTTCTTAGTATTAAAATAAAACAAGTGTTTTATGTTATTATTGCTCAATGTACCCTGTAAAAGTGCTAATATTAACTCTGTATTATATAAGTAAGGCAGCTATGTAATTTAAGGAGGTGTAAGACTCATTTTAACGTTGCTTTAAGGAAAAATGTAATAAAAATGTTATAAAATGTGTTGAAAGTAAAAAAAAAGTCAACCTCTAATTTACTGATTTATAATTTCTACGAAAACAGGGTTTCTTGATCTTAATGAAAGCTTTACAACTGAGAGGAGAATACAAAGATGATTAAAAATAATAATAAGATGAGTGTACTTGAGCTGATGTTTGCTGTGTATGCTGCAGATTTTTATGGAAGTCAGGATGCTCTTTATTGATGGAGAAACAATAGTGTCTTGTATAAATGAACCAAGAAATGCTGTTTTAATATCTTCATTTACAGACATTCAAAAGGCTGCATGCAATGTACAAGGTAAAACAAATAATCTCCCTTACATACATATGTTTAAGCCTTGAAATATGTGATAAAACATATTATCATCAGATGAAGATTTGCAGGAAATGGTGTCTTGCTATAATGCTTTCTAGAGGCTTTTCAAATATTATTCACTCTATCTAGTAGACAGATTATTGCATTTCCCTATAGATGGAAAACAAAATTCCAATTTGAGAGAAAGTATGCAGACTGAAACTACTCATTATTGACAAATATGAAGAGCTGGGCCTCCTCCTAGGATTACACATGAGGAGTGGATGACATTTGTGACCTTTTTACATTTTGATGTAATGAAAGTTTGAGTTCAGAACAGCGTGACTGGAGCCACTTGACAATTGTAATGCACTTTGTGAGTGAAAGGTAGTTAAGAAATATATCTGGAGAAAAAGAATTTAGTTGGCCTTTTGTTCAATCTGAAATCACCAAAGTTTTTGCCAAGCTTTTATCTATAAAGAGGAGGGCATTCACTCATAACTTTCTCAAAAGTAAAGATTTTCCTCAGGGATGGTTTTTCTGATATTGTAGTTTGAGGTCTTGATAGCAGAATCTTTTGAAAAACCCTGTGGCATATTTTGAGGAGATAATGAGGAAAAATGTTTTCCTTTTTAAGCTTGAGAGCTATGGCAGAAAACACTCAAATTTTTTTAGCTCTACTACCTTTTATTGATTTATAGATAATATAATTGTCAAAGAAAGATCTTTAATTCTATCCTTTCCACATCTCTCTTCCTCATGTTTTCAGCCAAACAATCAGAACTCAATCCTTTAAGAAAATATGCCCTCTAGTCATGGTATTTCAGAGATCAGCTTATTAAAGACTTCTTTTGAACATAACTATAGAGAGCAACAGGTAAGGAAGTTCCTCAGACCTGACAATCTTACTGATTTGATTTTGTAACATCATGTATCTTGCCTACCAGCAGAACACAATCTTTCTGTATCACAGTTAAGCCTACATGATACAAGCTTAAAAATGTATTTTGAAGCAAATACTTTTTAAAAAATCCTTCATGACAGTGAAATAAAACTTTTATTTAAAATAGTTGCTCTAAAATAACAAGGGTCTGAATTTGAAAAAGAAAGGATCTTACAGCTATAGGAAATTATTTAGGTGATGATAAATTTTAGAAAATTCTTCATTCCAAAGAGGAATTTAATAGAGCAGTGAATAAACAAGTACATGTGACAGGATGAACATGGGAAATAATATGTTCTTGCATAACACGCTAATTATTGGGGAAACTCTAAGAACATACTGCACAGCTGTGTAGAAAGGGCTTGAAGGGGACGTGGAGAAGTACCTCCAAATTATCTTGGGAGGCTAAAGAAATCCTGCCTTTCAAAAAATGCCTCCAGGGACTAAGAGATGTAATTTCTTGTGGCAGTTTGCCTTGGTCAGTTGCCAGATGTCCATGCAGTTGTTCTCACTCCTTCTCCTCAATAGGATTGGCAAGATGCAGAAAATCCCTCATGGGTCAAGATAAAACCAGTTTAGTAAGAAAAACATCACTTGCATTACAAGGAAGGCAGAAAGAGAAATTAATTCACTATTTCCCATTGTTCAGCAGATGTCCTGCTACTTTCTGGAATTTGGTGTGTAACCTGGTAGGCAACTGAGCCACACAAAACTCACACACACCATGGAATGGGGAAAAGAATTGAAAGTATAAAAGCAAGTGTCCCGGTTTGGA
>VZRX01011127.1:0-15137 GCA_013398075.1 Notiomystis cincta
GGCAGGGCAGGGCAGGGCAGAGGCCGGGCCACTCCCCAGCGAAAGAGTCAGACAGCAGTGCCAGTGTTGCTGGGTGGGACTAAACAAGGGAGTTTAGGGGTTAAGGAATGATTCATCCAGAGCCCCTTAACAATGTATGTCGCTGGTCCTTGTCAGAAGTAAGATGGGAGAATGTAGATTTATTGTAAAAAGGAGCGCAACCTGACCTAGTCCCTGCTCTCCAAACCCCTGAACCGGCTGGAACCAGGTTCGTAGCTTGGGCCGANGCCGAATCCAAGAACCTCGGGGCCATGTGCAACAAGGAAAGGTAAAAAGTTCATCTGAGAGGAAGACTCCTTACTTCATCCTCGGACCCCGGCCCACGACCACCAGGAGGCCCTGTGCAGGTGCAAGAGATACGCAGGCTCATTATAAAAAGAAGTGGGGACAGGATTTGAGTATGTATAGGGGCGGGTTGGGAAATCTCCTGCATATGTAACACGTATATGTTACATAAAGATGGCACTGGGGGATGCTGAGGGTGCACATGCCTTTGGAGGAGCGATCCCCCGTGCACCTCAGCACTGAATAAAGCACACCTACGTTACAACTTTCGGGTGGTGGAGCCTTTTCCGCGCTGCAGGAGAGGGGACAGCCCTTCACAGCCCTGCAGCGTCGCTGAGCCTGCAAACACGGCCACCACGTGGGGATCCTGGTTCACAGCCAGGCTGTGGAGACTCTGCAGCTGCTTCCTGGTGCCACAGGGCCAGAGGGTTGGGAGTCCTTAGGATGTACCGAGCTGAGCAACTTCTTACCTGGTTACTCGTCTGACCTTAGAGCAGCTGAACGTTTAGGGGCTGTGGGTAGAGTTATCGTATGTGCAGTCATAAACATCAGGCTCTCTTTTATATTCTTGCCTTCCAAGAGCAGTAGTAGTCAAACCAGTTGCACTCCTCATGGAAAAATGTACTGGGAATTACTCCTGCATGGTGTGGGCAGGGTGTATGGTTGGCTCTCACTCTCTGTTACCCTCCTCAGCATGTGATTATGTGGGTAACGAGAGGCCTCAGTGACAATACCCCAGGTGCTCCTCGGGCAGCTGAGCTTGGTGGTGCTGGGGCCACTGCAGGCACTGCTGGAAGCCCTGGATCCTGTGGGGATCCTCACCAGTGCCAGTGGGGCTGAGTCCTGCACAGGTGCCCAGTGTGGAGCTGTTCCTCCCTCGCCTGCTGTGCACATCCCACTGGCACACTGTGAGCTTCACTGTTCCTTTTTCCCAGTAACAAGCCCTAGGCCCAAGGTCCTGTACTTCTTTTTGTCTCACAGACCCGGAAACACGACGTGCTGAGTGTCTCCAGAATCTGGCTACAGCTCCAAATGCTCCAGCAGCAGCTGCTTTGCTGCCAGCACAACCCAGAGCCTGGAGGTGCAGGCTGACCCTGCGTGGGCTGTGTGGGTTCAGCACAGAGGGAACAGGCAGGGGAGTCCTTGTCCCACACCTCTGATCACTTCCAGCCTGGGCCATGTAATTTAAACACAGATTATGCAAGATACTTATGGACTTTATCTTGCCCTGCTCCTGCGAGGCCATCAGGCCCCAGATCACCTCTGGCCCCTTGAGCCTTTGCCAGAAGCCAGAGGCCAGTCCAAGCCAAGGGAGCTGTGTGGTGTGACCAGGAAGGGGACACGTGGGACAGGGTCATTGCTGTGTCTCTGGCAGATCCTTTGCCTCTGGCTCCCACACCACGCCAGGGCTAGGCTCCAGCCTTGCTCCCCAGACACTCCTCAGGTGCTTGGGGAGAGTGGCAACAGTGTCACTGTCCCTACTTCACAGGGGTGGAAATGCTTGCATGGTGATGAAGACACCGGGGTCAGGGAACCGACTGAAAATTTACACTCCTAAAAAAATGGCTTGTTTTACTCTATTTCCATTGCCTGATCCACAGAGAGAGAAGCAATTTAGATTTGGGCTTGAAAGAGCCAGAGGGAGGCAGATGTGCCAGAAGGCACAAACAGGCTGCTGGTAAGGGATGTGTGTTGGCAGACACGTGGAAGCAGGGAAGAAGGATGACATGGGCAGCACTGGGCACAGGCAGGGGAAGGCAGGAAGGGCTGGATGGGGTCCAAGGGACAGCATGAGGTGGCTCAGCTGTAGGGGCTGCAAAGCCTGTGAGGTGCTGCCATGTGCCTACAACCCCTCTTCACCAGCTCCCCTTGCAGAGGCTTGGCTGGACACTTGCCCAGTGGCAAGACACCAGGGCCCAGTGAGGGACAGCAGCCACCCCAGAGGGGCTGGAGGTGGGTCCTGCTCCTGCTGGGCTCCTGGGAACACCTGGACCCTGCTGAGGCTGGGGTCCTCCAGCACAGAAAACTCTGGGACCAGCCACGGGGTGGCAGCTCAGGCTGGCTGACTCCTGGGTGGTTTCTTTTTTTTTTTAATTACTAAAAAGACAAACCTTCTGGGCCCCCTGTCCAGCTGACAGGTATGGCAAAGGTTCTGTACTTTCCCTGGCCTGCCTGTGCTCTAGCAGACTCCAGTAGTGTTTCCAACTCTATTTCTGCATTTTCCTGGCTTCTGAGCCCACAGCCTGTCCTTTGGAGGGGCTACAGGCAGGACACCTGCTTCCAGTGAAGAGTCAGGAACCTCTGTGGCTCCCCAGAGGAGACAATGCCCCTGCAGATTTCATCCAAGCAGCACAGGTACATCGGTAGGATGTCCCCAAGTCAGGCAGGCTCTTGGCAGAGCAGGTCATTGGTCTCCTGAGCCAGTGGGAACAAACTCCATGCCCTGGGCAGGGTCTGGTCAGGCTGCCAGAGAGCACGACCACTGCTTTTATGTCAGAGTTGAAACAGGAATTTTTGGCTTTTTAGCTGCTGTTTGCAGTGATGCCCTGCAGGAGAATGGCAGCTGAAGAATAATGTGCTCACTGCTCATTTCTGTTCTTCATTGGTGTTGCTGCAAGTGCAGCCTGTGTGCTCCATGCTGTCCCCTCAGCACCTCTGGTCGGGGTCTGGTCCTCACCCTCACGTTCCCTCATCTCCATGGGCAGCGATGGAGCTCCTGGGAATGCTTAGGCAGCGCAGTCCTGCGCTGGCTGTCCACTCAGGGTTGAGTCCACGGAAGAACACTCCCTCTTGGAAGTGCTGCTGGTGCCTCTTCCTCCTTCCTGCTCCTCTGCAGGCTGAATTCTGCCCCCGGTGGCATGGGATCCCACAAAACAAAGATAAATCTCCTTTGGGATGATGTCTGGAGGGGCATCACCCTCCCAAGGGGGATCCCACAGGACCAGGAGCTCCTCTTGGTGCCTGCAGGACTGTGATGAGGCTCAGGGGTGCTGATGGGAAGGGAACGTGCCCAAGATCTGCTGCCCTGGAGAGGTGTCCCAGGAGCAGCGTGTGACCTGCCTCGGGTGAAGGATAGGAGCTCCCCATCCCTGTTTTTCCAGGCTCTGGGTCCCTGGTTGGGAATGGGGCAGCTCCTCAGATGCTCTCTGCTCCAGGCCACTTTTTGGAGGCCCTTTGAGGGGCTGCTTGACCGCTCTGGCCACTGTTCCCTTTGCGTGGCCGCAGGGACCAGTGACAGAGGCCACCTGTGGTGAAGCCTGGGGACACTCCGGCCTCTCCATGGAACCCCAGGGGCCTCTGGTCCTCCAGCAGCAGGGACCTGCCCCGCTGCAGCCAGAGCTGCTCCGGGAAGCTCAGGGTGGACCTCGGCCCGTGTGGCCCTGGCAGGGTCACCCGTGGGTACCCACGGCTTCTCGGGGCGCGGCACCTGGCGGGGACGGGCCGGTTTGCCCGTGGGTTCGCAGTCTCCGGTGCCGCCCGGCGCTGCGCATCCCCCGCGGGACGGGGGACACGCACGGGCCGCTGCTTTCGTCTATATAAGGCCGTCCCGCCGCCCCGGCCCCGCGGCCCCGGCCCCATCGCATTCTTCTGCCTTGTATGGGCCGGGCCGGGCCGGGCCAGGACCCTNATGGAGCGGGAGGGATGGAGTCGAGGGGAGCAGGGGAGCAGCCTCGACCGTCCCGGGAGAGCAGGGGGAGCTGGCCCGGCTGCTGCGGGGAGCAGAGGGAGGCAGCCCCGCCGTGCCTCCGTCTCCGCGGTGCTGGAGCGGTGCCGGGGTCAGCCCCGGGGACGGGGCGAGGTGGCAGGCGGATCCCCGGTGTGCCTCGCCGGGCATCCTGTAGCCGGGCAGCCCCTCGCCCGGCCCAGCAGGAATGTCCCGGCCAAGGCAGGTGAGGATTGGTCCTGAGCCGAGCTGTCTGCAGTGCCTCGGAGCTGGGACATCCTGGCTTCCCCGGGATGGCAGAGCTGCACGAGCAGATCCTGCTGCCAGTGGCTTCACCCACCTCCTGATCTCTGAGACTGTTCCAGTCTCGAACATCTGCTTTTCCTCCAAGTCCTTTTGCTGATGACCAGAGCCCAGATCCAGATGCATGCATGATACTCCAGATATCTCCCTAGTGACCTGGGAGCAACTTCAGGCAATAAACTTCTTTAAAGCAGAAAAGCTTTATTTAGCTCATTTCCTTCAGCCTTAAGCGCAGAGGGATGTTGTGTTTTGTTTAGTCTTTCCCGTGAAAACTTGAGGTCCTCTTGGCTTCCCTCCCAGCATGCCCTTTTGGTACAAAATGTTTCGACTGTGATAAAAGCCAGGCGACCTCTAAAACATGGTTGTGCGGGAGAAGGCAGTGGCTGGAGCTGAATTCTTTGGAGTGGAACATCCCCAAGTGTTAACAACCACCACTGCTGACCAAAGATGGTCGGGTTCCTTCAGTCTCTGGAATTTTTTCCTCTCTCCCTGGCAGGCTCTGTGCGGTGGGAGGAGGAGTTTGCGGTCATCTCCCCGCTCTGAGGCGCTGCGACCACATTCCCCCACCGAGGTGAGCCGCTTAATTCCCCTGGGAAAACAGCAAACCTCGGCCAGGGCACGTCGTGCTGATTGCCCGAGGCCATAAAGACCTTGTGCATCTGGTCCATTTCGAAGCCTCCCGGGCATCGCAAGGTGCTGGGTGCTTTGCACACTGAGGGTGTCTGTGCCAAGGTTCCTTCTGGAAGGCTGCAGAACTTGTGCTTTGGAAGGGTTTGCATGTGTCACACGGTGAGATCCTTGTCTCCTGAACTTGGTGGGAAGCAACCAGTCTAGAACCATCTGCTGAACTTGCAGCTGAGCCCCGTGGCTGTGTGCGGGCCTGGCCAGGTCCCCAGTGTCCGGTGGAAGCTGGGGGAGGTCTGGGATGAACTCTGCCTCCCCGGGGATCACTGCAGGCTTTGCTCTGATTCCCTGATGCTGCCTTGCCCCTTCCTCCCTGGCATCAGTGCTGTGGCTGTGGCTGGACTGGAGACACAGCCCAGGGCTCGGGTTCTGCTTACCTCTCTCCTCCAGGCTCCCTTTCCCACATCTCTAATAAGGCTATAAAAGGACCAGAATGGCAGCTGCCTCCATTCCTGCAGCGTGGAGTGGGCTGAGGACTCCTGCCACAGCTCCCGGTGCCTCTGGCTGGCAGTGGGGTGCCCCTGGCACCAGGAACCCTCGTTGGTGAAGCTGAGCAATGCCACATCCCACGGGCATCCTGAGCAGAGCTGTGCTGGAGAAAGAGATGGTTTAAAACCAAATGAAGCGAGGAAGATGAACTGCTCCCTGCTCCCCCCTCCAGTGTGACACCCTGTGAGCAGCCCTAGGGCTGGAGAGGTGCCTGTGGGTGGCAAAGCTTTAATGTAGAACCATGTCCAGGCTGCTGCAGTGCCCTGCAGCCTCCTGTGCCAGTGGGAGGTTGCAAGGCACCACCTCGCCCCGCTGGCCCTCGTGCCACCCTGGAGTGGGTGGCTGTGCTGGCCCACCAGTGACCGTGGCTGCTTCGTGGCTCGCTGGTTCTCTCAGCTCGCTTTGGGAAGCGGCGCTGGGCAGAGGTTTAACCTCTGAGGAGCCGCTGCTTGCTCTCAGCAGTGTCCCTTGGGACAGCCCAGGCTTTTGGCATTGCTCGTTCCCTCCCTGACCCAAAGCATCCAGCAGAGGCACATCTGCCTCTCGCTGCCAGGATCTGGGGGAGGAGCTGCTGGAGCAGATGTCCCAGCCTGGCTGTGCCAGGGGTGGCAGGGCAGCCCCACTGCAGCCTCGTCAGCACTTACAGAGGTGGCTCCTGCTGGAGCAGCTTTTGAGGAGCCCCCCTTGGGAAATCCTTAGCAGCATACCCTGGGAGATCATAGCTTCTGAATACATGTGAACACCCCAGCGACTGGGGATGGGCTGCTGCCTCTGCCAGAGGAGCTGCCCTGTCCCCTGCCGGCCACTCCTCCTTCACCACCCAGCCTGTCACAGCCCCCTCAGCTCTGCAGTGAGCTCCTGCTGGGATAGTGAGCTGGAGCAGCACAGGAGGAGCTGCAGGGAAGGGTGGGAGCAGGTGGGAGGGAGAAGGATGGAACTGGGATGGGTCTGCCTGCCCTGGCAGCACTGCCATGTCCCTTTGGCTTGTCCCACCCTCCCCAGCACAGCCAGGAAACAGCACCAGGATGGAGTTGCTTGGTTTTACCAAAGAGGAAACACATGGCAGTTTATATTTCTGATAACTGTGTGTCCTTTGCTCTTTCAAGCTAAACTCTTGACTAATTTATAAACTCTTTAGTTCAGCCTCATGGTCCCTTGGGTCTGGCTGTCAGGTGAGGGAGGCACAAGGCTGGTGGGAGATTATTTTGCCTCCACTGCAGGAGGCTGGGAGATTGTTTTGGCAGGAGCAATAGCAGATGGACAATGGAGAAGGGGCAGCCTGATGACAGGGTGAGTTGGGGACCAAATCAGTGTGTGGCTGTCACGGTGTCATCCAGCACTGACTTTGTCTCTGCTGCCCAGGATCCACAGTTCCTGGGCTGGAGCAGTGTTGGAATGGGGCTGTCAGTGGGGGATGCCAGGAGTGGGACTGGTGTCTGTGCATTTCCCTCTTGCTGAGGAGGAAGCTGGAGGTTTGGTGACTGCACCATTTGTCTGTGCCAAGTCCCCCCCAGCATGCAAGGCATCATGGCCAGGCATTCCCTGCAATGCTTCTGTAACTGGGTTTTTGGGAATCTCAGAAAGCATGGCTTCGGGGACAGGGGGAGCGTGGCCATCAAGCCCTTTTGCAGAGCATGGGCTGCTCCAGCTGAATCAGGTCTTGCTGCAGATCCCTGCACAGAATCCATGCACAGGAACCTTTCCCCACACTGACTCAAAAATCTCTTACCAAGTCCCAGCCAGCCCAAGGCAGCTGTCAAACAGCAGAGATAGAATGACTGAGCTGGACCTTGAGACTGAACATCTTTCCAAGGCACATTTTGGATCAGACTGCAGATCCATGTGCTGTTAAAATCATACTTAATCCTGCTAAGGAGAACTGTCTCTGTGGAGAGGGTGCCAAGCTGCACTGCTGCTGGTCACAGTCAGGGCAGGGTAAATATTTGAATAATATTAATTCATGTGGTGAGAGCAAAACTCTTGCTTATTTCTATAGTCTTCTGCTAATAATTCTGCTAATAATTTAATGTGTTTTGAAAGCTGAGCCCAGTGCCAGCTTTTATTGCTGGCTCTGACTTGGCCTGGTGGAGTTGTGGTGTTGAACTGAGCTTCCCATGCTGCTGCCGTGGGATGTCACCTGCACAAGGGGGTGTCACTGTTGCTCAGTGGTGCCTGGGAGGGCACACAGAGAGGGGCTGGCCTGCTGCAAAGAGTTTTATGGTGCTGGAGGAAGCAGCAGGCAGAGATGAACTGGGGGGATGAGGTCTGCTGCTCACCCAGTGTGGGCACAGCTGGGTTCCCTGGTCCTGCTGCTCCTCTTGGCTGGCTGGTGACAAACATCTCTTTCCTGGTGGGCACTGGGAAGGGATGGAGGGTTCGGGAGATGTGGGGTGGTTTGGTGGCTGCTGTCAGGGGGCTGAGGGGGGTGTGGATTCCATCCTGGAATGGGGCATATGGAGGATGAGGGAGGACTCCTGGGGATATGGGGCATATGCCCTGCAGATGAAGGGCCCTGCTTGGGCTGGGTGGGTGTTCCCACAGTGGGATGGGAGCATTCTCTGGGTGTAGGAAGAGTACCCAGTCCACTCTGAGCTTGGCTGGCCACCATGGTGTGTTGGGCTGTGATTTGGCACTGTCTGATGCAGCTGATGTCCTTCCAGCACAGCCCAGCTACGGGAACCTGGAGACCACAGCAGGCTGAGGACCAGGCTGGTGGTCCCCTGCCCCAGCCCCTTCCTCTGCTACCCCTAGAGAGAGTGATAGCAGGAGTGAGAGACCTGGAGAATGGGTCTGGTGTGAGGAGGGCAGGGCAAGGCTCTTTGAAGTCTGTTTGCTCTGCTCCGCTCCATGCCAGCACCAGGGAATGTTCCCCAGGTCTCCGTGGTCCCCCTGTGGTCAGCACTAAGGGAGGTAGAATGGATGGATGGATGGATGGATGGATGGATGGATGGATGGATGGATGGATGGATGGATGGATGGATGGATGGATGGATGGATGGATGGATGGATGGATGGGCATGGGAAGCAGTGGTATGTGAGGAATGTGCCTGGAGCAGATAACCCCTTCCCGCTGGGTGCTGGGGCTGCTTCTGCGCCGTGACATGGAGGGTGCAAGGGTGACCCACCAACCTGGCAGCTGGGCTGGGCCTGGAGAGCCTGCCAGAGCGAGGGGAGGCTGGAGGGGCATGGCCACAGCCAGTGCCGAGGCACCCATCCCCATGGCCTGGGGACAGGCACCCAGCCAGGGGCTGGGCATCTCTCCCAGGACAGGGGACAGCCCGGGGCAAGGGGTGCCAGTGAGCACTGCCTGCTCTGTGTCTGCTCACAGAACTCATCAGAGCTCAAGTCCTGCCTGCCCCCATGTCTGACCCTGTGACTGCCTCATCTCCCCAGGTGTGTGACAGCTGGGGAAACTGAGGCACAGGACTGGAGGTGCCAGGGGAACTGTGTCCCTGCCCTGGCCCCCCCAGCTCGGCCCGTCCCCAGCCCTCCTGACACTCCTGTCCCCAGGTACACCCCTAGCCACCAAGATGTCCAGCAAACGTGCCAAAGCCAAGACCACCAAGAAGCGCCCCCAGCGTGCCACCTCCAATGTCTTCGCCATGTTCGACCAGTCACAGATCCAGGAGTTCAAGGAGGCCTTCAACATGATCGACCAGAACCGTGATGGCTTCATCGACAAGGAGGATCTGCACGACATGCTGGCTTCCCTCGGTGAGGACACCCTGCCCTCGAGCCCCTGCAGGTCCCTCTGCCCCCGCCACCGCCTCGGGAATGGGGAGGGCTGTAGGGTGACCTTGTGCCCACACCCAGCGCTGTACACTGGCTGTGCTGGGATGCCTCAGACCCTGGGGGGGGCGTTTCTCTGCTCCAACAGCTGACCACAGACGGGGTGTTGGTGAAGCACCCAAGGGCAGCCACTCTGTGTGCTGCTCACAGGCACACTCACCAGAAGGAAAGAGACCCTCGGGGCTGAAGAAGCTCTGCCCTGGGAGCAACCTGGGAGCTGCAGCCATGGAGTGTTTGAGTAGTCTCACCCCAGAATGTCACTGGGGCTGTCCACTGTGGAACAAAGCCCTCCCTTTGCTCTCAGCTGGGGTGACAAAGGCTGGTCCCTGTGCTGGTGTGATACCTGGACAGGCTGAGACTTGCAGGTCTGTACCCACTCCCTGCCCCAAACCATTCTCCCTTGCTGCAGACCACGGCTCCCTCCTCCCGCTCCCAGCGGTACCTCCACTGCGCTTTGGGAGGTCTGTCAATGATTGACCTGGCAGCCAAACCTGTTCTGGAGGTTCTGCCCGACCATGGGAGGGATCTCCCTCCTCCAGTGAACTGGAGCTCTGTGAGCAGAGAGGGGCCGGTGCTGGGGGCACAGGTCTCAGCAGAGCAGCTAAAGCATCCCTGGCACACTCACAGTGGGAGCAGTGCTGGGGACACCAGCAGCACAAGGCTTGTTGTGAGGACATCATTGCTACTCTCCTCAGAGCTGCCAGGGCAACGGGAAAAGCCATGGGTTTCATTCCAGTAACCCCCAAATTAATTACTGCACCTCTCCCAAGGCAGAGCTTGTTCCCAGGTGTAGATGAAATCATTGGGAGAGATGCTGAGGGGGGAGCACTGGGCACTGCAGAAACTCCCTTCCCGTGTTCCTGGGGTGCATGAACAAGAACCAGCAAATGGAAAGAAGCCCTTCCAGCTGTTTGCATGGGCTGACCCCAGAGACAGGAGCTGGGGGAGCAGGCCCCTGCATCCATCCCCTGCCTGTTTCCCACAGGGAAGAACCCCACTGATGAGTACCTGGAGGGGATGATGAGCGAGGCGCCGGGGCCCATCAACTTCACTATGTTCCTCACCATGTTTGGGGAGAAGCTGAACGGCACCGACCCTGAGGACGTGATCCGCAACGCCTTCGCCTGCTTTGATGAGGAGGCGTCAGGTACAGCACCGCCCCTCGGCCGCGCAGCCGCTCCAGCACTGTGGCTGCAGTCCCCGGGCAGCTCCAGGGCGGGCTGTCTTTGGGAGAGGTGAGGAAGGTGCTGTGTTCAGCCCTGCTGGTGCCCCCTGCTAATGCCCTGCCCCACCCTCCTTGCAGGCTTCATCCACGAGGACCACCTGCGTGAGCTGCTGACCACCATGGGGGACAGGTTCACCGACGAGGAGGTGGATGAGATGTACNCCCCAGCCTGGCTGTGATGACACCCCCACCTTGGCCTGGCTCGAGCCTGAGTGAGCCCCATTCAGGGCCATAGCACAGAGGAAAAGCCTCTCTTCCTCTCCTCCCACACTCCCCCTTCAGGAAAGAACCCCCACTTTGTTCCTCCTCCCTGGCTGTTTTATGGCTCTCGAGCCTGAGATCTGAGGGATTCGGGAAGCTGAAGGGGTGTATAAAGCCTGACGGGTCTGACAGACGTGTGCTTGTGTGTGGCTCCCTCGTGACCAGCGCCGTGCTGTGCCTGGGGCTTTGGGAAGGTGGGTTCGGGCACTGCACCTCCTCACCTTGCTGCCCTTGTTAGCCAGGGCCCCTTCCAGTGGGGCAGCCTGGTTTTGAAGCCAAATTGCTCTGAATCAATGTAAAATCAGATTGAGCATCATTTTCTGCCTTAGCTGGTGGGCTGAAGGTTGTTCTGCTTGGCCCCCATGTCAGGATGGGCTGAGAGACACTTGGCAAGGTGCCAGCCATGCTCCCCTCATCAGCTGATCCAGAGTCCCAGGGGCTTGGCCATCCTTCTGTGCCACCCTGGGTGGGGGGGAGAGGGGCAAGAGACAGAGAGGGTAAGAAATCAGGAAGATCAAGAAGAGTTCATCCCCTTGGTTTGGTTATTTGTCACCACCCTGACAAGGGTGTGGGAGCATGGGGTGCTCTCACCTTGTGAAGCTGTGGCCTTAAAATGCTGCCCTGGAGGAAGGGATGAGTCTCCAGCAATTCTTTATTTAAAATGGAGGGACAAACCTACAAAACCTGGTGAGGGCATAGTATATGGAAGAGTTGCTCCTAGTGCTGGGAAAGCTTGGATAAGGTCTGTGGGAGCTCCATGGGCATATGTTGGGATCCAAGGCATCAGAGACTTGCCAGGCCCCAGGTGATGCTCTCTCACCTGGGAGATGATCCATGAACCTTGGTCTCAGTGCTTCTGTTTTGCAGGCACTACCAATACCAGGAAAAAGGAACTAAATTGTCAGATGTGAAGGGCTGAACCTGTGATCTGCAGGGAGTTCCCCAGGGTCAGGGCTTGTGCTCTGTAGCAGCAGCCCCAAACCAGCCCACCTCCAGCCACACAGGTACCAAGCTTCTTCCCTAATTCTCTGCTGTGCCAAGGAAAACCTACATTTCTCCCACTTCCAGAGAGAATTCCCAGATCGGAAAGCTTCTGGAGAGCAGAATGCTTTATAAAACCTCCTTCACTGGGACACCCAGCAAAGTGAACATCCCACAGACATGACTTTGGGGCAGAGGAGCTGATGCTGGCACTGTGGGCAGATCGTCTCCTGGGGCAGCTGCATCCAGGAGTGATGTTCAGCCTCCTTGACCCCAAGGGATCACCTTGTGGGACCTGCCCAGTTTCTCACAGTACCAGGAGTGGGAAGGGCTTGCTGCTGGTCTGAGCTGGGAGCTGCTGCAGGCTCCAGCGTGGGGCTGTCAGAGGTGCTGCCTCAAGCAGCTGCCAAAACTGCTCAGTCTCAGCTACCCCTTCACTGGCATGGCTGTGGTGGCACCGTGGGACTTTCAACCCTGAGGTAGCAAAGCAGAACAAATATGTTATTGGACACTGGGGTACATATGGGAAGAGTAAATAAACTTACCCATTGGCACAGGTTTCCCAGAGCAGCTGTGGCTGCCCCACCCCTGGAAGTGTCCAAGGCCAGGTTAGACAGGACTTGGAGCAACCTGGGATAGTGGAAGGTGTCCCTGCCCATGGCAGGGGCAGGAATGAGAAGAGCTTTAAGGTCCCCTCCAACCCAAACCATTCTGAGATTTGATAAATCTATGAAAACTATCTGGGCTCATGTGAGCTTCATGAAGTTCAACCAAGCCAAGTGCAAGGTCCTGTGCAGGGCAGCACTAGCACAGGCTGGGGGCTGGGTGGGTTGAGAGCAGCCCTGGGGAGAAGGGCTTGAGGTGGTGACAAAATGGATGTGACCTGGCCATGGGCACTGGCAGACCAGAAAGTCAACTGTGCTTGGGCTGCATCAGAAACAGCAGAGGCAGCAGATGGACCTGACCTGACTCATTTCAAAGGTATTAAATAGCAGCAAAATAAATACATGCATTTCAGAAGTGTTCACTTGGGGCAGGGGGATCCCAAGTTAGGCAAACCTTTTGGTCAGTCTAGAAGAGCTGCTCACAGTGCACAAGTGTCTCCTGAGCTCAGCGGGCCCCTCCTGGCTGCTGTCTGGAGATTCCAGCATCCCCCCGGGGTTCCAGGCATTCCCCTGGGAATTCCAGGTTCCCCTGGATTTCCAGCATCCTCCTGGGGCTCCCAGAACCCCTCTGGGTTCCCAGCATTCCCCCTCAGGCTCTTGCTGGCTGATTGTTGTTCAAATTGCTGAAGTTTAATAGTATTATCATGTCAATGGAGCCAGGCAGGGCTCAACCTGGACAAGCTCCTGGAAGGGCAGGGAGATACATCACAGCCCCTTCCCTGGCCCCTTATCCCAGAGGCTCCTTACTCCCCATCAGCTGGGAGCTCCCTGGCTCCTGTGCCTGGATGAGCTTGCCCAGGGATTCAGGCTCCTTCTATGCTCCGCTCAGGCACCCACTGGGATTTTTCCAAAGCTGCTTCCACACTGGCAGTCCAGAGAGCAAAGGCAGGTGGAGGGATCGGGGAGGAGGGGGGGGAGCTCATGGCCCAGCCCTGAGGGGGTGGTTGAGCCCAGGGACCATTCAGTGGAAGACTAAACCAGCATTTTGCAGAAGGTGGGAGCAAAAGTAGACTCCTCAGAAGGACAGTCCTGCTTGGGCACTGTGGCTGACCCTGGACAGCATCCAGGGGATGTCTGGGGAGGGGTCTGGGGTGTCACACACTGAGAAGGGGCTGCAGAGGGAGCAGAGGGAGCCCACCCTGCCTGGTGATAGCCCTGGTTCCGAGCAGCAGGAGCCAGCCTGGTGTGAGAGGGCTGGAGGGCCAGGGGATGTGCCCTGCCCTGGGGTGACCCTGCAGAGGGTGGGATGTGCTGCCAGGGCTCCCCACACCTCGCCTTGTGCTGCACCAGCCCCTACTGCCTAGGCAGTAGCAGCAATGGCAGGTTGGGGCACAGTCTGCTCAGGCCTTGGAAGATTTAGAAGCAACAAAACAAATGCTTTAAGGAGTTCTCCTTTTTATTTTGCTATTTAATCCCTTACTGCACAACACATTCTGCTTTTCCCAGACCAAAAATCAACCGTAAAAGAAGGGGTTTTGTAGCTTTTTTCAATACATGAAGGGATTTCCATCTTTTATCCTGCAAGCAGCAAAAAGGGGAGAGAGGGGAGTTGCAGCACAGCTTGCAGAGGCGGTGGAGCCTGAGAGGGGGGAGCTGCCCCTGAGGCAGGGTGACATCAAGCCACGTCTTTGTGGGGAGAGGTGGAGCAGGACCCAGTGACTTTCAGGGTGCTCTGCCCCAGCAGCAATCAGGTCCCTGAGGGATGAGCATGTGTGTGCTTGGCTTGGCAAGGATGAGCGTGGATGTGCCCAAGACAGTCCCTAAAAGGGACATCCCCAAGAGATCCCCCCCTAGACAGGAGGCTCTCAGCAGGCAAGGGCTCTGGGCTGGCTGCAGGACAGGGCTGTCTTGGCTTCCTTTGGTGGCACCTTCTCCATCACAGGCACTGGGATGTGGCACCACTGCTCAGAGCAGCTCCTCTCTCTTCTTCCCACTGATGAAGACACCGCTCCAGGGGACCCATGATGGACACATCCCCTTGGGCTCCACTGAGCACCTGGCAGAGGGTGACAGTGCAACCCAGCCCCACATCACGAATGGCACAGAGCTGTGGTGGGAAATCCCATGCTCACCACATCCTGGACATAAACAGAGCAATCTGGTCTCCAAATCTCCAAAGGTGACCTTGGGGTCTGCTGTGGTCGTGGAGAGGCACAGGAGAGCAGAAGGGCTTTCCGAGACCTCGGCCAGCCTGATGGCCATGGTGCAGCAAGGGTTCCACCTGGCTCCTTCTCAGTCACCACCATTGCTTGGAAACACCTTCCTCTGTCATGGGAGCAGTGATGTGCTGGGCTTCTGATTTCCCATCTGGTAAGGACAAAATGAAGCACTTATGGAACTTCAGGGTGCTGTGAGGTTCCCAGGGTTGTCACCCATGCCTGTCCCTGCAGCTCCTGTCCCAAGTCCTGTCCCTGTCCCTGCCCACAAACACCAGTAACCCTGGGGCTCAGCTACAGGATTCGGCCAGGGGGAAGGAACTTGTGTAGTGCCTTGCGGGGCACCCTGGCATGGATATTCCTGAGTGAGAGCCCCAAGGTGGGTGTCCCTGGGTGAGTTTCCCCAGATGAGCGTCCCTGGCTGGGTGTCCCTGGCTGGGTGTCTCCAGTCAGTGCGTGTCCCTCGGAGGATGTGCCCGGGGGGGGTCCCCGGGGTTGGCTGTCCTCATGTGGGTGCCTGTGGCTGGGTGTCCCCGGGGTTGGCTGTCCTCATGTGGGTGCCTGTGGCTGGGTGTCCCCGGGGTTGGCTGTCCTCA
>VZRX01011128.1:0-19324 GCA_013398075.1 Notiomystis cincta
GTGTGTGTGTGTGTGTGAGATCTAAAGGCACAGAGTAAGGAAATCTGCAGCTGGCAGGAAATCTTCACTTTTTTTTTCTTTTTAAATTCTTCCTCTCCCCTTCCCCCACCAGCCTTTCCCCCTTCCCCCTCAATCTTCTCTCTTCCTAGTATAGTAAATCATACTGGCCTGCCCTTTGCAATATATGCTCAGGTTTGGAGAACAGCAAAGTCCAGCTTACACCTTTGTCTGTCTTGGGGGATTTAAAAGCTTCTCTCTCCAGAGACTACATAAACAATCAGATTCTTCTGGAGTTCCATAGTTATTGAGTTTTCATGAATGTGAATTTGGATTTGGGCACTATAAATTGGGATGAGTAGGATTTAAACACTTTGATGAACTTCTGTATCTAGCTCAGATGCCTAGTAAAGCTATTATGTGACTGGCCTGCTTGTATTTTTATTTTAAAAATAAGTATTTCTTCAAAGATATTGCTGCATACTTAGTAGGGCAAGGGCAAATCATTGGTTCTTTGGATCCCCTAATTATTTACTGTCAGTGTTGAATTATTTAGAATTTATCATCACAGTATTGTTGTAAGTATTATATAGATTAGTATATGAGTGATTGTATAATGTGCATAACAACTCATATTTAGGATGAACAGGTCAGATGTGTATTATCTGTGTTTTTACATGTATTTACACCTATAACTTGTAAGTATTTCCCTCATTAATATTATTCTGATGTGACAATCAATATGAGAGGCTGGAGAAAGGTTGTAACACATTTACTGTACCACAGCTTGATGCAGCAGCACTTAAGTAAAAAAAAATACTGTCTGTAGCCTGGAGGTGTGGTCTTGGGCAGGTCATTTAAGATTTAAATATGAATTTTACATGAATAGTAGGAAAATGAGACAAACTCATGCACTTGTTCTTAGCCAAGTATCAGTGGAGCTATGTTGTGATTGGACTCTGACTCCTGAAATTGTTTGTCTCTACAACAGACAAATTCTAGGCTATGCAGCCCCATACAGTCACTCAGCTTTGTGCTTCCAGAGTTTTCTGTCTCTGTTAGTGTGGGTTTGAATCTGCTTGCACAGACAACAGAATTGAATCTGGGTCACCCATATCAAGTGTGCAAGTGTTTTAACCAGCAGTTATTACATAAAACTGGACACTACAGATTGTTTCTCTCTCTCTCTTGTGGTCTTATATAAGAAAGCACAAAATGCCACTGCAATTTGCACTGAGTTTTCCAACTTTCCTCTGGAAGGCATACTGGCTCAAGCTCTTTATGGGTTTAAATGGAGGATTGACTACTTTCTAGTTCCTTACTTGACTTCAATACAGACTAGCTGTGCAGATTCATATACCAGTACTTTTATGACCAAGACTCATGGTGCCTGGGTATTGCTCCCTAAAATGGGGGGTTATGGCCTTCAGTAGTAATGTTTGCAACATCTGTTGTAGACTTTGACATATTTAAATAGCTTGATATAAAGTCACTGTTTTCTAGGCTGGAAGTTTCTAAGCTGAGTATCTAGGTTTATGTAATTTGCAAATGATAGCTGTGCATGTGGGTTTTACTTTTCTTTTGCTTTTCAGAAATAAAAAGTTGGGACACAAAAGATTTAAAGTTAGGGTACAAGTTAATATATAAACAGATAAATGTAGAAAAACTGTCTTAAGCCAAATTATGCTTTTGACCTAATTTTTGGTAGTATTTAAATTTAATCTCTATTTAATTGATGATTTCAGTTAAAGAATATCAGCGCTAAAGCATTTTCCCTTCTATCAATGTTAATGTCTTAGATCCTCAGTTGGCATCAGTCCACAATTTTCTTGGAGCTGAATCCATTACATCAAAGGAGAATCTCTTTTTCCCTTCGTGTTCACAACCTGTGCTCATCCAAGATGAAGTTTCCCTGCTGTGTTCTCATTCCTTGTCTGCCTGTGCCCAAACTGCTTGTGCATTTAAAAAATGGTTAGGAAAACACTGTAGTGAGGTTCTCTTCTCATCTAAGGAAATACCATGAAGACAAAAAATTAACTGCAGTGGACTGCTACTGTGTGTGCATGTATGTACATATGTATCTCTCTCTCTATATACACACATTTACACAAATCCAGGTACATGCACATACATGCAATATATACAACATATTATGTAATGTCTAATTTTACATAACATGTGGTAATATGTACATAGTATATACACATTCAAAGTGTGTTTTGTATGCTAGTGAAAACCAACTAAAGAATAAAGAAACATACAATCTTCATGGAGGCAGCAAAACAATTTTCTGTAATATTCTGTTATTTGTCCCTTTGGGAGACTGAAAGAAAAGAAAAGCTTAGATGTCAAATCATAGAAGAAAGCAGAATCAGCAACATTTTTAATGAACTGATAGGATGCAATCCTGAAAACAGCTGCTTAATTCTCAGAAATGGGAATTAGGAGTGAAATTTAATTTTACATATTAATTTATGTTCTTTCCAATTAATGTTGCAATAGTGCACGTGAATGTAACTTGCAAGTACTAAATTTCAAAATAAGTAACATTTACAAATGTCACCTGACTGAGGTCAGACACGTGTTCTCTGTGTGTTTATGTATATGTTTATATATGCAACATGCATATGTGTATACCTGCAAACAGTGTATGTATATATGTATTTATGTGTACTCTACATGTGTATGTATGGCAAAAACCTTCAGAAAAGTCAAATTAATTGTTGCATGTGAGAAAATTGTGTACACAGAAACAGACTGTGTGCACACAGACACAACATCAGGTTCTGCATACTCTCATTTAATTCAAGGGATTATTTTTCCCCATGTTTTTATTGGAATCCTGACCTTGTTCAGCACTGGGAAACAACAGTGGCTTTCCTATTGACAGCAGTAAATCAGTCAAAGAAAAGAGCATTTGGAAAGGACCAGCATATAGGAACTCATACAATATCACCAGCATTTATGTTTTTAGTATTACTTCTGTCAACAGGAGGTTAATATATCGGAAATGTCTTTATCCACGTTTCAGAGTCATCAAAGTAATCTGTTTCCCATCCAGTGGAATTCCTAAGGAAGGCATCTCAAAGCCCTTTCGCATCCTGCGCTGTGCTTGGATGAGCAGAGGCAGCTGGAAGTGATTAGAATAGCCTGACATGTGAAATCACGTGGGAAGGGATTCATCTCGCTGAAGAACAGGAATCCATGCTCTGTTATGTAGGGGAAGAGGAGTTTAAGTACAAAAATGAGCAGATTTTCAAAGGGGCACATGGGAATTGAGCTACATGATTGCACTGATCCCATTTAATATTGCAAATCACATCCTACCCACAGTAGATTATAAACAGACTGATAATCACAGATGATAGTTTCATAAGAGCACAGGAACTACCAAGCAGGAGTGAAGCATTTGGTGCTTTATCCTTGTTGTCCCTACTAGCTTTCCCAAAATACAAAGTGATATGAGGCAAGCAAAAAGAACATTAATAAATATATGTCTGTAAATGTTACATTTGTAAGGTGAAAGTGGACGTTTCCCAGATATGCATTTCATTTTACATGTGCAGGTTATTAGAAATGGGTCAATTGAAAATTTTTCCTGCTTGAAAGGGAAAGAATGTTTGTTTTATCATAAGCAATATCCTTTAAAACCCCAAACTTGTACTATATCATCAATTTTTTCTCCAGCTGAACATATGCATTTTATGTTTTGGCCTTTTTCATGTGATGTTGTTACTTAAGCCTCTCTCTGTAATTTCCATTCTAGTGTGATACATACAACACTCAGGTCTGCTGAGGTACCTTGCCCACTGTGTTCATCACCTTGGCATCAGTGTGATATTGTAACTGTTAGTAGATTCTTGGTGCAACAGCAAATTATTAGTCTAAGAATTTACTGTTTTGCAGACATACAAACACATACTGGAGAGAAAGACATACATTTGGGAACTAGGCAGAGCTTTTCTTCTACTTTCATAAATTAGGTGTTGTTTTGGTTTCTAAATACTGAAAAATTAAGTGGACAAGTAATTACTGAATTGTGAGAATGTTCATAATTTTTTTAATCTCCCTAGAGAATTGTTCAGTTTATATAGATTTGGGTTTTCATAATCAGGAAACTGTGGACTGGATTCATAGATTTTGTAGTTTGTCATCCATCTGAGGTGATTTTCCTTGTTTTAAAATTAGGTAATGTTCTGGCAGTGATGCCTTCATAGGAGATAGGCAGTGTTATCTATGCCCTAAAGTATCATGCTTGTCTGCCCTCTAAGAGCTGTTGACAAGTTGCCTTTTGAATGTCATTTCTCTGCGTGACATTCTGGCAGTCACTTCCACCTGCAGGTGTCCTTCCTCTTGGTTGTTTAGCTCAAGCAAACCCACACAAAAATTGTGTGCAGTGGCTATTCTGGAAGGAAACAGAGCCTTTTTTGTTCTGCAACAGCAGTGAGAAAATGTCATTTAATGTAACAGCTATGAATAACAGACTAATATAGGATATTATAAACTAGACAGATAATGTTAGGGATGAGGATGTTCACTCCACTAGCCACAGGTTTCTTGAATTAAACTTTGATCTGATTGTCCTACCTGTACTGTGCTATTAGAACTGAAATATGTCCATTTCAGATCAGGGAAGGAACCTGTGTGTTTCCTGTATTTAGCTTCATGCATACTCAAAGAAATGTACACGCTCGTCTGTCCAGATGGTAGAACTACTTATTAGAATTTTAAGTTATTGTAATGAAGCTTGATAATTTATTAAACAGGCAAAAATTCAGCATTGTACATGAAACAGAGCCTGCAAGGTAAGCCTGTCATACAAGGAATTACAAGAGGAAACTTTACCCTTGGGGACAGCAGCTATTTGATAACTGACTTAATTCCACATGAAACTCTGGTCACTCTTCCTGTCTGATGCTCAGATTAATCTCTTCTGCCTCTAGTCATTAAAAAGTTAAGCATGATGCTGAAATTATTTATTTGGACTCTCTGGGTGAATTTAATGGAGAGATGTCATTTTTGCAGGAAGTCAGTCCATCTGCTTAGAATATCACTTTTTGTCCATGGACGTCAATTCCCCTGTTGACTCCAGTAATAAGCATGATAACTGATGTGTTCTAAAGCAAAAAATGCTCATGAGTTTAGAGGTAGAAAGGTATTATGTGCTTAGAACAGCTGTTCCAGCCAAGAATGCAGCCAAAAATGTAGCAGAGCCCTTTGATGAGTGTTTTGAGCACGTCTCTTGGTCACTGAATGATCCTCTAGTTAAAAATAAATAATAATGAATTGAAAATGAAATAGTAAAGGAAAAACCTTTCTGAGTGGCAAAAAGGTAGTATTTTGACTCTATTTCTTGATGAGAATATTTTTTTTATCATCTGTTACAAACTGGATGACAGAACTTGCTTGTCAGAACAGTGCCCAGCCTTTTCTGAGACAAACTGAAAGACCCTAAGAGTCTCCCAACAGTCAGCTGGAAAAGAGCAGCAACACCTGCTTCTTTGCTGTTGATTCTGCTCCTCCACTGAGAGTGGGCATGAGGGGACCTTGCTAGAAATCCAAATCATGTATTTGTAGGTTTTTATCTAACTTTTGAGAATAATTTTAAAGCAGCATTTTAGATATTTAAACTTAACTACGTGTATCTGCACACACACACACACATAAGGATGAAGAAAAGTAGAGTGAAATAACTTAGAAAATCATGGAGGTTGGAAGCATGAAAATTATTTTTCAAGCAATAGTCTTCATTTTAAAGGTAGGAAACTTGTTTTCTACTTATCTATCATATCTGTATTTGTGCGAGTGAAAAATCTGTGTAGTGTTTTCCATAGTTCTCAAGATATTAGTAATTAATTCCCTGAAGAATTGGCTAAGGCCATGTCTGGCTGCTTTGTTTACGATTTCAGAATAGGAAATAGTCATTCATTCTGTATAAAATACTTCTTTTTTGGTTTTTAGCCTGTGTACAGAGGGATTATATGAACATAGGGGTGATGCTATTGAGCCAGACACAGGGCAAAAGGTTCTGTTTCCATCAGCAACAGATGCCAAAGGAAGTGTGAGAACACAGGAAACATATTTTGTACTTTCCCCTGATACTCTCATGGGTTCTACTTCTGTAGGCAGTGGTCTCTTAATAATATGTATGTAGGCTCTGCCAGTTTCCCTTCAGTCCAGACTGAAGTTCTCTTTCTTAAATTCCCTTGAGGTTTCTCTGGCCTTTGCTTTTGTACCTGCTTTCTGCCCATGTTGCCAGTCCTCATGGTCTGTTTCTTCTCTTCATCTATTTAACTTATTTTTACCATGTGGCTTCTTTTATTTTGTATTTTGTAAAGGACTGCTTTCAGTCCTTTCAGCTAAACTGTTCATATTTATAGTCAGAATTTTTCTAAAATCAACCCTTTTTTCTGATTTTTTTTTCCATTTGAAGGAGTACTATCGGTCAGAAATTACTGTCATGAAATTCCAACAGAATTGGTCATGTCAATAGGATATTTGTTTATTTTTGAAATTAAAAAAAGAAATGAGTCTATTGAAAGAATATTGCAAGCTGCAAAGTCAAGCACTTAAAAATTGGGTATGTAGGACTTTAGGTGACAAGTAGGACCTTCATTCACACTTTCCTTCCTTCCCAAGTAAAGGATGTTTAACTACGTAACAACTTTCTGTTTCTTTGGGTGTTTTTCCACTCCACAGGACTAGTTATAATGTTTTTTCTTTTTAATTTTGGATATTTGACCCAGTTCATTATTTACTATATATAGAAAAAATCATGCAGTGAACACACAGCTGTCAAATTTTTCTTGCAGTATGACGTAAAGATTAAAGCAAAAACCTCAGCTAGGCTAATTAGAGAAATACCAGACCTTCAGTGTTCAGTGTATTTCTTATAAGATGGCACTTCAGAGCTCACAAATGGGTAAAGGGATGTAAGTCACATTCTTATCTCAGTCTTAGTGTTTTACACCCCATCCTTCAGTAGCCTTCAGTGGTCTGTGAACTGAGATTCTTTCAGCTGCCAAGATAAGTTCAAAATGGTTTATGTGAGGAAAAGAAAAGGACAGTTGTCTCTTATGCTATGCTGTAATTAACCTGTGTTGTGCAGCAGAGCTCATCCACAGAGGAGCTTCTGTCCTCACCATTACAAATCTTTTACCCTCTAAAATGCAGTGGTGAAGTTTGCAATATGAACAGAGATTGATCACCTGCTTTGCCTTGGAATGGTTTGAGAGTGACCCAGGTCAAGCCTATCAAACCCACAAACTGTTCAAACAACCTCACAGGGTGCACAAGCACAGTCCTGGGTGTGTACTCTGGACCGGGTTCGGTTTAGGCAATGGTCGCCATCTGTGGTGGTGTCTGTGAGGAGTCCCTGTACTCTCTGTTCTGAGGTGCTTTCATGTTAGTTATAGACAGCTTTCTCCTGAGAGGGGTGGCCTATAGTGATCACATTGCACCCTATGAGGGGAAGCCATGCCCCAGTTCTAGGATACATATCCAGTGCCAGGGTTATGCTGCAGGTATGGTTCGTATAAATTTTTCATGGTGAAGTGTGACCTTTATTTTCCTGCTGGGCATCTCATGACTTTAACACAATAACCTGTGACAGATTGTTCAAACTGAAGAGCCCCGGAGCCCTGCTGTAGGTGAAAAGTGGATGTTCCTTACTTACCCTGGAGCATGTCAAACAAGGGAACAAAGACAGATCTTTTAAAAAAAAAACCAAAACCACAACAAAGCAAAGAAAATAAAATAAACAAAGCGGCAAAAATGAATAAAAATAAGCAGCAAAATGAGGGTACAGGGTTAGGAACCCATTTTGTTTAGACCCATATCAAGCATTGTTTGGTGGATAAGTGGTTGTGTGGATGCTTGCAGCCAGAGAGTGATGTGGTGGTCAGTGACTCACTGCCTGCATGGGCATGTACACTCACAGCCCAGAAAGCCAGCCCCATCCTGAGCCACATCACCAGCAGCGTGGCCAGCAGGTGAGGAAGGGGATGCTGCCCCTCTGCTCTGACCTGGGGGAGCCTGCCTTGGATACTGCATCCAGCTCTGGGGTCTGCAGCACGGAAAGGACATGGACTTGTTGGAGCAAGTCCAGAGGAGGGCCACAAAAATGATCAGAGGGATAGAACAGCTCTCCTGTGAAGACAGGCTAAGAGAGGTGGGGGGTTTCAGCCTGAAGAAGAGAAAGC
Source organism: Notiomystis cincta (assembly GCA_013398075.1). Lineage (NCBI taxonomy): Eukaryota > Metazoa > Chordata > Aves > Passeriformes > Notiomystidae > Notiomystis > Notiomystis cincta. The sequence goes on from VZRX01011128.1 coordinate 8,199, forward strand.
TCTTATATGTGACTCTTGTAAGGTGGCTTTTCATTACGTAATGGGGGGAAGGGTCATAAGGAATATGGGACAAACTTTTTAATAGGGTCTATCGTGGTAGGACAAGGGTAATGTAATTTTAAGCTACAAAAGGGGTTTAAACTAAAGGGTAATGTATTTAAACTAAATGTGTCCTCTTTTAAACTAAAAGAGTGTGGATTTAAACTAGGTGTAAGGAAGTAAGTCTTTACAATGGGACAGTGAAACACTGGAACAGATTGCCCAGAGAAGGACCTGAGCTCTGGATCCATTTAGGGTCAGGTTGGGTGGGGCACTGAGAAACGCCATCTAGTTCAAGGTGTCCCTGCTCATTGCAGAGAGGGTTGGATGAGATGACCTTTAAAGGTCCCTTACAACCCAAGCCATTCTGTGCTTCTATGTAAAAGTACCTGCTTTTAGTTATTCATACACATAATAAATGATTTGAGTCCAGGAACTTTGACTGTGCTACCCATGCTGCATTTGCTGTCTTAGGCTGTATCACCTCTGCTGATGCTTTCTCTTTGCTTTCTCAAAGATGTAAATAAATGTTGAAAACAGCTGTCTGCTTTCTGCTAAATAGAAAATACTTAATACTGACTCAGCTTCACTGATTTATTGAGAGGATATCTTCATTCTTTGTCTATGCCTACCTGTTACGTGGTTGTATGCAAGAAGCATTGTGGGCAGCTCACAGAGGAAATCTGTACAGGTCACCTCACAAATGAACACATCCTATTTTGTCAGATATAATGCTATAATTAGCTGCTTCTACATTTTGTGTTCTTTGCACTCTCTGGTTATTTTTCTTAACAATTAGTCAGTGTTGTGAAAGCTTTAAAAGCAATGTATGTGTAACTGACAAAAAAAGAATTAGAATAGGGCAAGATGCATGTTTTCCTCTGGGAAAGAGGATGAAGTTGAATGTAATTTTAGTGGTGGTAAAGCAGATCTATACCTGATTTCTAAAGGAATACATAAAGAAATTGGATTCACAGCAGTTCAAGGAATTAAATGCTTTGGTTAAGTGCCCAGAATAAGTTACAGGTATAAAATGGTGGTTAGATATGGTGAGAAGGTGTCACTGCTGCCAAGAAGAGCTGATGAAGAACATAATGGGAGTTGTGCAGGGATGGGGCTAATGAGAAGGAGGCATAGCACCTCAGAGGTTGGAGAGGACTACAGAGGGGGAGAGTTTGTTGTTTTGGTAGGAATGGAGAGCTATAACCTCAGTATTGTATTTGATTTGAGTTCTGCATATTAGGAGGAACTGAAGGGTCCTGGTTGTCTCATTACATCTTCTGACATAGAAGTTCTAGCTCAGATTATGGGTTTTGCTATAAATTATGCCTGGTAATTATGTTCCAGAGGGATGTAATGGCTTTTAGTTATAGTATGTTGTGTTTTGGCTGTCATGTCAGTACATTCTGAAGTACATCAGCACACTGCCTATATTTGATTTGACAATATGAGCATAGAAATTCACTGTCATCTTCATTAAACAGAACATGTTCCCAGAGGATGATACCACCTAGTATTCTGGAGTCAGTTTCTTTTCATCTGCCATTTTTTTCTACTTTACATCCAGATCTCAGGAATCCCTTTTGAAATGTTTAATAGCAGATTTTTAAGTAGCTTTGACAGTGTCCATGAAAACTTAGTTTCTCTGTAAAGAAGGGAAAGTATTTAGGTTGTGCTGTTTTCTGACACAGCAGAGGCCTTATACATCATGGCAAAATGCAACTTTGGTAAAGAAAAAACATTTGGTGTGTGAGTCTGAGTATCTGTGGATGGACACAGCTCTCAAGACAACCAAGAAAATTGTCTTGCCTTGTGTGAGGAGAGCTGATACTTCACCACTCTTCATAGTACCACAGGGTAATACAGGTTGGAAGGGACCTTTGCCTGAACATTCAGAAGACAGTCTCACAAAGTCCTTTGCTTACAGTCACATAAAGGAGTTTTTACTCAGTGTTTTTCTAGTATGTAGAGGTAGAAGTACTTGGTCATAGATATCACTAGCCACTTTTTAAAAGGTACCTGAGAGTTACCAATAACTTGCCAACAATTACTGCATGACAATCAAACCTCTGGAATTTCCCTGTGTTGTAGGATCAATGTTTTTCTAATCACTAGACCACAAAGGACATAGCTACAGGAACATGTACAAATAGATACCAACTGTGCTGTCTCATTTCCTGAGCTGTCCAGAGATAAGACACCTCCAGACTTGAAGCCAAATATTCATCTCAAGTGCTGCTCCAAGCCTGAGAAAGTTTGACCTCTTTCCTTCTGGGACACACTGGGTTAAGGACGTGGCTCTGTACATCTGACTAAAGCAATCTCATGCTCTTCGCACAGGCAGCGCAAGCGTAAATCTGTTAGCCTCTTGTCATGCTGTCTCAAATACTGCTGTGCTTATTTAGACAAAATATATATTACTCTTGTTTTTCTGCTGCTTATGGCTTATGGAAGTGTTCCTGCTTCCTAAAGGCTAGAATTAGGTATTTGACTGTAGGATTTTAGGAAAACCTACCTAGCTTGATCTGGTGCCTTCTTTAAGCGGCTATATGTTTTCCATGTGGCTATATCTTTTCCACAGGAATCTTACTCCTAAGATCCTGCTGTAATTTGCATGCAATCCTGTGTGGCAGTACCCTTGATTCTGCACCATGAAACTCCTGTTTTAAAAAGACACTTTCAGTGATTAACACTTCTTTATTATTAATATCTTCCATTCAGTAAATAGATAATTTGTTTTGAACACTGCTATCACTTTTTCTCCAGTGATAAACATTACTTTCACTTGTGCTCTAAGTGAATAATGTTTTCTTTGAAAGTGTGATTAAAGTACTGCTTTCTTCACAATCACACTTTATTTTATATGATAAACTCGATTCAGTGAATAGCTGTCTGACCCATGCAACAGTAATGAATATTTGGTTTTATGACTTTTTCTCAGTAAAGGCAGAACCAATACCTCTTATAAAGTTCTGTGTGTGAATGCGTCAGTTTGGAAGGCACGTCAAGAAATTCTGCTGTCCACACTCCTGCTTAGAGCAGAATCAGTTCTTAGGTAAGACCAGGTTATTCATGGCTTTATCCAGCCTTGTCTGGAAAACTTCCAAGGCCTGCACAACCTTTGGCTGCAGCTGATTGCCTCTTAAAAGGAGAAATATCAGAGACTGAAAAAAGGAATGAAAATAAATTTTAAAAAGGAGAGACTTGATAAAGCAGATGTTGTACATCAGATGTCTTTTTATGCATTTCTTTATGATCACTAAAGTTCTTGACTATTTGAGTGTTTACTTTTCATACAGTGTTTCGAGTACACTAATTGGCACAGCTTACATTCTAAGGAGATGTTAGGAAGCATTGAAGGTAAAACTGCATTGGGTTAAATTAATTGCCTGTTTCCTGGCCTTGAGAATCTGAAAATCAGTAAAAACTTCCATCATGTGCTTGCCTGATGAGAGGCTGGAGTGTTACCACCTGCCAATGTTATTTTGTGCAGTTTGGTTAGACTTAGTCTCATCTCAGCTTTTTTCTTACACCATTCTTTATCAATGCATTCTTCTATAACCTCTGTCTGCTCAAGTGCTGTCCAGAGAAAATGTGAAAATTGACACTTCTCCTATTCAGAATAAAGCATGTGAGATGCTTGGAAGCCATATCAATAAGCCATATACACCCTTAAGAGGAGCACTTTCCTGTTGAGCTGCACTATTATCTATGCATCAGTTCCACAGTCTGGCTCTGACTTGTGAGGAAGTGTTAATGAGCTTGAGTTGTAGGAGAGCAATTGTCTGCTCTTCACGGGAAAGGAAATGGAGTCTTTGATCATACTTGCAAATATAAATTGCCCATCCTAAATGGTAAAATGTAGGAAAGCTTGTTTTAATTTATTTTGGAGCAACAGAGATGCTTCTTAAAGGCATGATCAAGGACAAAAATCTCTGCAGTTTATTTACTTATCTTAGTATGAAAGATTATATTACTGTGTGTGAATTCAATAAAGAGATCATAATGAAAATGATGCTCAGTTAACTCCTCCTTCCTTCCTTCCTTCCTTCCTTCCTTCCTTCCTTCCTTCCTTCCTTCCTTCCTTCCTTCCTTCCTTCCTTCCTTCCTTCCTCTTTTCCTTCCTCTTTTCCTTCCTGGAAAAATTGTCCAATTTCAAGTGTCATCTCTTGCTGGGACTGCTCTGGCAAAACAGTGATTTGACAGTATAGTGCTTGTTTTATGAATTCTGTCATGAATCAGCTTTTCTTGCTGGCATTAGTTTTTTGTGCATCTCTGATATTTCTGGTATAGATATATAGAAAGAGAACATTTTATATCTTTCAAGTCACATGTGCTTCTTGGTCTTTTAATTCCTTTTTGCAATTTACCAGATGGCATCAGATTTAAACTCATGTTGAGACTTTGTACTCTGCTGAAGCATTTAAGATTGATTAAATCCTTTGATATTCATTTCAAACTGAGGTTTTAGTTAAGTTTCTTGTTTAGAGCATTGCAAACAACCTGTTAAAATGTCCTCAGAGATATGAATGCATGGGGAGGACCTGACAATAATTCCAAGTTTCTCTTTCGATGTATTTTTATGCATTCAAGCATGAAAAATATGACCCTAAGGTCTCTTCATTTTCTTCATTTTAGATAAAAATTCTAGCTGGGAATTTACTACAGTTTTTTTGGTAGCAGGAGTAAAGAAAGCAAAAATAACTCCTGGAGCAGGTTCCATATGAATGTGATTAATTTAAATAAGGGATTTACCATGCTGGCTGGTCAGCCTCTCTTCATATAAGCAGTTCCATTTTTCCATGTCACTGTCAGTGATGAGAGAGAAGCAGAGTCAGTTTTACTTGTCCTTATTAGTATCAGTCTTAGAAAAGCCATGGTCACAGTGTTTAGGAGCAGTAGAAGCATCCTTGTCTAGGAGAAATTTAAGTGCATGTCTAGGAAACCAGATAGCAGGAAAAAAAGCATGGAGGAGAGTGACTTTTGTCATTGTACATGCTTTTGTATATGACACTTTTCAGAATAAATGCTTTTGGATATAACACATTTATTACCCTCTGTAATTCTAGTCACAAAAGCAGATTTAGATATTATTCAAACTTTGGATTGAAAATATGAATAGATAATTTGCAGAATGTAAATTTATCCTTATGGAAGATTTAACAATTGAAGAGGAGCAAGTACAAATGACAAGTTATAGTGATAGTTTTTGATTTGTGTGGGAAGAGTATATAAGGGTAGACATAGTTAAACTAAATCTATTGTGAAACTGTAGTCCTTAAAGATGCCATGGCTGAAAAAATAAATGACCCTTAAAATGGAAATGATTTGGCCCCTGCAAAACACTGGATTTCAAATTCTTTACTTACTGGTGGTCTCACTGAATTTACTTACCAATGTGCCTTTTCACCAGCTGTAAATGGAGAGAAGTGTCTTGGCCAGAGTGAAACAAAATTGTATGTAATTTCTTGTGAGGATATTGGCTCTAAAATTTTGGATGTAGAAGTTTTGAGTTTGGAGATATTTATAAAAACTTTGGAAGCCCCTTTGAAAAGTAAACAGTTCCACAAATAAACTGAGTTGAAGAAACTAAAAAAATTCTGAATTAGTTTATATATTAAGCAGTTGAGTCCTACTTGGGCCATTAAATCTTTATTATGTCAATTTAGTGCTAGTCTTTCAAGCTAGTATTAAAATTTAAAAAACTTGAAGTCTTTCAGACTTCTAAAGTTCTGTTAGCATTGCTTTCTGGAAAGTTTTTTGCACCTTGTCTAGATACACTGTGAAGTGAAAAATTGACTGCTGCTAGAGCCTGTTCACTTGCTTTCTGTTTAATCAGATTTACCTATATGACATGAATGCAAAGTAGATACAAAGTGCTTCCAAATCAGTGGATTTTTCCAAATGTCCTTCCATTTTTTACATGGCATAAAGCAGTGAAGAATCTGGTCTGTTAAATTTTTCTTACTGCTTTAATATTTTAAAATATCTTTTACTCATGAGTTCTTGTGTCTGCTTGCTGAAAACACTGGTTCCTCCACACAATGTCTTCTTTTATACTGCATATTTTGGTCTTGCATGGGGCATTCATTTAGCTTCCACCATTTAGGAGTTTTCAGAATACTTACTTGATTCAAGTTTGCAATATAAAATTATAGATACTTGCAAGAGAAGAGATTCAAGAAAACATTATTTTTAAGGTTGTAATTAATGGGCTAATCTCTCATCCTTGCATCACGAAAGAGGATTTGCTACAAGAGAATCTCTAAGTCCTGAATATGGTAATCCACTAAACAATTCGAGTGTCTAGACCCATAATACTGTCAGGCTCTTAGAATTGCTATGAGTGATCTGCAGTATATAAAAATTGAAGTGTTGGGGTTTTGTTTTGTTTTGTTTTGATTTCCTTTTTCTTTTTTCTAGATTTTAAGAAATCCTTTAATACAAAATAGACAGGGGCTCTGGAACAGTTCCTTATATAACTGTTGCTCTATAAGGAGCCAGTTGGTCTTGCAATCCATATTGCCATCATAGACATTTCTAAAATACAAAACCCAAAAATCATGCTTTAGGAGATTTTCATGTTCTGCATATCTATAAACAAAAAAGGCAAAACTGGTGGGATTTTCTTTCTTTTTTTTTCTTTCTTTTTTCCTTTTTGTTTTTTGTATTTAAATCTGTGGCCCTGTATGTTGCAAAAACACATGATGATGGCTCAATTATTTCTGGGCTAGCATGTCCAAATTTACATCAGAAATATCTGCTTCAGAAACACACGTCCTAGATAAGACTTTACTGACTTTTTTGTAAGATGGTTGTTTTCTTCAGCTCTGTGGATTCAGAAATATGTATGTTATGCATGTCACAATGGAACTCACCACTTAAAATCATCAGAAAAATTGTATTGAACAGAACCTCAGATTTTCAGCTAATCCAACCTCTTGCTTAAAGCAGGGTCAGCCTTGAAATCACACCAGGCTATTAATGGCTTTATCCAGTTGGTCTGGATGAAGTTGGTCTTCAAACATACACAACCTTTCTGGGCAATCTGTGCCCTTCCCTGGCAGTCTTGAGGAAAAAGTTTCTCCCTACATCCATTCTGAACTTCTCCCATTTCAACTTATGCTCTTCACTGTATCACTAGACCTTGCTGTGAGGAGCCTGGAAACATCTTCCCAATAATCTCCCTGTAGGTATTGAGGGATTTCTGTTTGTTTCCCCAGAAGCAGCCTTTAGCTCCGGATGGAACAAGCCCTGTCCCTCAGCTGCTTCTCACTGGTCAGAACTGATTTACTTGTAGACCCTATTGAAAGGAAGGCAGAAGATTCTAAACTGTGTATTAGTGAATGCACAGGTGATGAACCTCATCAGACTGCATGAATAGAAATGAGTGGGGATCTTGGTTCAGCATGCAGAAGGAGGGCTATTGGTGACTGAGGTACAGTAGAATTCAGGTTGGGCTTCCTAGGCAGAATCACAGAAACACGGAAACATTTAGGTTGGAAAAGACCTCTGAGCCCATCAAAACCAACTGTTACCTCATCACTGCCAAGCTCTCCACTAACCCAGCTGCCACATCTACTGTCCTTGAAATAATTACCAGGATAGCGACTCAACCACTTCCCTGTACAACCTGTCCCAATACTTGACAACCCTTTTGCTGAAGAAATTTTGTGTAATATCCAATACTATGGTGTAACTTGGGGCCATTTCCTCATCCTGGCACTTTTTACAGGGGAGGTAGGATCAATCCCCGCCTTGCTACAACCTCTTTTCTGGTTGATGTACTACCTGTAGAGGAAGTTTGGTTCTTAAACTTCAGTACAAATTTTCAAAATTGTCCACAAAATATCCCCACCAAAGCAAAAAATCTCTAGCCTTTAGAAAACTATTGATATAAATAATGGAAGATGTGTTTATATGATTGGAGTATTTTGAAGGAAAGTTAATAGTTCTATGAAATTTCTTGTAAAAAATTAAGTTATATTTTTGCCCGTTCATTTTGCTAAAAGTGCTGTCAACTCTAGCTTATTAATTTTCTGTATTACTGTTTTGAAAATATTTTCAGAATAGCTGTTGTATAGTCTTCTGTTTTCTTTACCTGCTTTTTCTTTTAAAATTTTGTTTGGTTTTTGCCTTGGATTCCTTCATAATTATTTTTTTAACAAAAATAGCAAATTCTCTGCCCAAAGATCCTCCAGAAGATTCTCTTTAGAAATAATTATAACTGTCTTTAAAATCTCCTGGCTTCTACTACCCCAAAGTAGTTTTTTACTGAAGATAATAGTCTAAGCAAAATGCTCAGCTTCTTTTTACTGCATAACAGTAACACGATGTGACATTTTTGCATTGTATTATTATCAAGCTCTGAAAACTTACTAAATCATGTTCCAAGTGATCAATGGATTTATCCTTTCCAAACTAAAGCACTCATCATTCATGGCACTCCTTCTTTGTTCTGGTGGAATAGAGGACAGTTCTAATGCATCTTGTCAGCTCCTCATTTTCTTTATTTCTTTGGACATGAACTTTACTTTTTCGTAAGAAATTGGGTAAGTAGGCATTAGGTAACAGCCAGAGAGGTTTGTGTTTTGTTTTTTTTCTTTTCTCAGAAATAAAGATAATCTTTTTTGAGGCAGAGTACATTCAACCACAGACATTCCATTTGCTCAGAGAGTTTCTTCAATACAACTTCTTCATTTTGGGAATTACGTAAAAGTGAAAATAGCAGAAGTGAAATTCCCATAATGGGCAATGGAGAAAACAATCCGATGTTGGACTCGGTCCACGCTGTAAATAGTTCAAGCCAGTGAATTTCTGTGTCAATTCTTAACAAGTACAACAATGGTAAAGTGTTTGCTGTACTCGCTTGCTGAAAACCACTTTCAAATTTACTCACAGGCAGGAATTTAGAACGGATGATGGTGAGATGAGGCAAAATTCTGATTCTTCACTGTGATCCATGGATAGCCTTTTGGATTTAGAGAAGTAACTTCAGAAAATATTTGGTGTAATAGTCCCAAACAAGCAGTCTAATCCTCAAGTATTTATGTATGGCAGTTTACTTGTTATAAATTATGGAGATACTCCTCATTTTTAAAACACCTAAACATAAACTTGCACTTGATTTTGTTCATAATTTAATGGCACAGAATTTCCTGAACTGTAAGGAGATGTGAGCATATTGTAGAAAAAAAAGGGAAATCCATGCTGTTACAAAAGTTAAATGATACAATACAAAATAAAAATATATAAAATAAAAATATAAAAAATATATAAAATAGCAGACAAAATAGCTGTGTTTAACTCTGCAACAAAGCATTTAATGTCAGAAAAGAATTGGTATATAAGGATATATATTAGGGAATGTGTAAGTAAGAAACATACCTTGAGAATTGTTTGTATTATTTTGTTTGCAGTCTTATGCTTTCAGGATTTGTTTTCTTTTTTACAATGAAGTGAAAATAAAACCTTTCCCAGTGTTGGTATAAAACACAGATATATGGGAATTTCTGTTGTTCACTTGAAATGATAAGATGTCCTTCAGATCCGAGAATACACTGTGTAAAAGATGAAGGGAAGAAAAAGCTCACAGTTACATTTAAAACAGCTGATAATATTATAGGTTGGCAAAAAATAATTAAAAAACAAAACAAAACAAAAAAACCCAAACAACACTTTTTTACCGTATTGTCCTTTCTGCATTATTCCTTTGTTTCTCTGTCTCAAGCTTTGTTCTCCTGTCATTAATGCTGAGATATTTACTTGAAGTGCACTATTTCTGGGTTTCATAAGGCTGGTAGAAAGAGCTCGTGTCTTAAAAATTACTCTCTCCTATGTACCATTTGCAATCAGAAACAGGCTAATTTTTCATTTTAATATTGCCATAGGTACTTTCTTTCATAAATGTACACATATATTTCAAATGAGGCAAATGGAGCTGTTTAGTAACTGTGTGTGCAAGAGACTTTTGCAGTTAATGGAGAGCTGTTCAATGCACTCTGTGTGGAATTTAACAAGCAGTGCTTCCTCAAGTAGACACCTGTACTGGGGAGATGGATAGTGCTTTACTTTTTATTGTCTGTTTTGACCAAGGGCTTGGTTCAGTTGCCTGCACAGAGACACCCAGTACTGGATGCCTGTGGGTGTTTTCCCTACCTTCTGGCTGACCCTCCATGCAGATGTCTCGGGACATGTCTGTTGGCACTGGGTTAGCACTGATGGTGCTCTGCTGATGCCTGTTTTAGGCCATTAAGATCTAGGTCTTCATTCACTGTAGTAGAATTCTAAATAACAGTCTGAGGTATAGGCACCTGCTTTGCTCTGTGTACAATAGGTGAGATAAATGCAGTTTTTGTAATTCTTTGCATGGTATCAAGCTGGTTTTGTTCAGCAGCGAAGCAGTATGAACACAAAATATTGTTTTTGTTTATTTCAGTTAGCTCAGGTCCTACAAAGGAAGAGCTAAAGAGCAGCCCACTGGGGATAAAATACATTTTATGTAAGTTTGAATTAAACTAGTAGCACTTGAACTGTTAGAATACATACTTCCTATATATAGCCTTGTTTTGACATTTAATTCATGTGTGATATAGGAATTGCCATCCACATTACAGTAAAGGTGCACAATATCAGTCATACCTCAGCATTTCAGCATTTGGGATCTGCGTGTGGAATGCTGAAGGCAGAAAATACTTCCTACACAGATTACAAAGCCAAGATGGTCACTGAACTGGTGCAATCACAGAGACAACTTCTCTGTCATTGGTGACTCAGAGAACCAAAACCACTGGAGGACAGATTGAAGATCCAGGGGCTCCACTACGGCCCACCATGCTGGCCCTGCTCTACAGATGCCTTTGAGGATTAGAGAGGGATTTCTTGAATAGAAATGCAACAATTTTAGTTCACGTGCATAATGAGCAGAGTTTTCCATCGGCAGAGTGATAGTTCCATTTTAGTGATAAGCTTAGTACTCTGAATTCAATATTCTGCTACTAATTCTGTATTATTACTGATATGTTTGGTTAATTCCTTTTTCTAAATGGAAGTATTGGACAGACTAATCAATACATTTACTTATTGTA
>VZRX01011129.1:6358-71060 GCA_013398075.1 Notiomystis cincta
GGGGGAAGCAGGGGGTGGGAGAGGTGTCACTGGAGTAAGCACTGCCTCTTGTTCATGTTCACTTCATGCAAAAGGTCAAGAATTCTCTTGCATGGTGATTTTCACTTTTAAAAAACAACCCTGAATGGTTCACAAGCACTTTTTTCCCCCAGCATCAAACCCTCACACACACACACTATCTTAATAAACATCTTCACGTTGGAGAGGGATAAAAGGCATTTTGTTTTGATTTCATTATATCTCCTGAAATTGCTTTTTTCTTTCTGTGTTTTTTTTTTTCNAGGGATCAAAAAATTCCTCATGTTAGGGAGTGAACCTCAACAGAGGACACAGCTCAATGCAGAAAATGCACCAAGAGCTGCAGCAGAAGGAGCTTCAGAACCTCAGAGGTCACTGATCCAGAGGAAAGCAAGGCAGGGAAGGGGTGCACATTTCATTACTTCTGTATTTCTGGTTTCCTTGTGCTATCTGAAGGAAAACATCAGACCCAGAACATGTGTTTCACACCCTTCAGCTGGCACATGCCCCTGGAGAGTTAAAATATAAACCTGGCTATTACTTACAGCTCCTCAGCATCCCATTTAGGATGTTTTCAAGGAATTCAGCAGGGCTTTTCTCTTCTCTTTTATGCAAGTAAAAAGCCAATATTGGGATGCAAGGGCTACAAACACAGCCTCAGGTTAACACCACACATGACAAATTCATGTGCACAGATATTACATAAGAAACACTTGCCTCACACAGAAGGAGGGGGTGGGTTAAACAGCTTTCTGGGGCTTTTTTAATAACTCCTTTGGTGGAAAAGATTTCATTTAAAGCTTTTAAAGTGTGATGACCATGCTCCACCAGGAACCACTCACTGAGTTACCCATGACCTGCAGCTCTGTGACAGTCCCAGCACAGGGGTGAGCAGAATGAGACACTCAGCATGTCCTGCTGTACCTCACATGTTCAGAGATGAAAGATCCACTAAGCTGAGTACTATCTCCTTGCTCAGGAGCACAGAGGATTGTTTAGAGGCACAGGCAAGCAGGCAGCTCCTTGCAGGAGGAAATCACCTGGGTTTTCAGCAGAGCTGTGCCTGGGTGGGACACTGAGGCAGAGCAGGAACCTGCAGCTGCTGCTGCTCCCCAGTGTTCAGGGGGAACAAGGGATGGCTCTGAGAAAACTAACAGCTCTGTGCTTTTAAACTGGGAGGGAAAGGAGAAAACAAACACATGATTTGCTTGGCATTTTGCTAGGAGCAAACAGAGGAGCTGAGATTTACTCAAAGGACTGGCAGAGTGAACCAGAGATGGGAAAGAAAATGATTCCAGGATGAGCTCTCCAAGCACTGAGGTGGCAAAGGATGGGAGCCCTTGGGTGGGAGCTTTGCTCCATGCAAGCTGAGCCCCTTCAGCCTCATCTGTAGAAGAAGCAAGAGGGAAAAAGAATAATGGGAATCAGGGGGGAATCAGGGGGGAATCAGGGGGGAAGCAGGGNCTCCTGAAATTGCTTTTTTCTTTCTGTGTTTTTTTTTTTCTTGTCATTCAGTTGTGGTGGCCCTCACTGAGGGATAATGCAATAACACTTCTGACAAGGTCAGTTTTCCAATAACTTTGCAAATGGCATTTCCCAATGACAAAACAAGCACAGCGTCTCCTCTCTTTGTAATTAATATAATAGAAATGTCAACCTGAAAAGTTGGTCTCCACAGGTAGTATGTTATCAACAGAAAATTAATTTATTAAAGCCAGAAAGTGTTTCCTTATCTGCAGAGCTGAAAATACTATTTACAGAGCAGAACTCCTGTTACAACCATAAAAACATAAAACTTCTGCAGCTTATATATGTGCCTGGAAAAGCATCAACTGAGGAGAGGAGTTAAATTGCTTAATTTTCTAATTCAGACACTAGATCATTTTGGGAGCTGCACATTCCTTTTGCATCCTGAAAGAGACTACTCCACATCCATGTTTATTTTTAATTTAATCACAAGTTCAGTGGACAGAGTGAGCCTTCCCAGCTACTCTCCCATCCACGAAGCAACAACAAGGAGCTGTTGCTCCTGGATCTGCCTGTAACCAATCTGCCACATAAGGCAGGGAAAAATGGGTGTGGGAGCAGGGACTCTTCAGCTGCTTCCTCCAGTGGAGAGGAGACTCTTGTGCTCAAAGGGAGAAAGGGAGTAAGAGCATCTCTGCCTGAAGGGGTAATGAGTTCTTGGCTCTGTCCCATGGAGACTGAGCCCACAGGGCTCCAGGAACACCCCACTCCAAACCCATGTGCTCTACAGCCAGAGCTCTCCCTGGGACCTGCTGCTTGTTGTGGTCTGAATCTCTCCTTCAGCTGCTCACAGGGACAGGGAGCCCCGAGTCCTGTCATCCATTCCTCTCTGTATTTAGATTTTACAGCTCCTTCCAGGCACTCAGGACAAGCAGACCTGAGCTGCAGAGTGCCATGGGCAGGGGAAGTGTGCTCACATCTCAGGGGGAGCAGAGTGTCCAGCTGCAAAAAACTACACATCCTGCAGTTCCAGCACGGGCTGCCACAGAGGAGAACCAGCAGAACACACATTTTGATGTGAAAAATTTGCCACTGATGTCCCAGCCAGCCCTCAGGTGCCTGCAGCTCCCAGGCTTGAGGTCAGCACACACCTTCTCAAACACTCACAGCAAAGCAACCAGTTTAAAATGCTCCACCCTTTCAGCAGTTTCCACTTTGGTCTCAATTCCTTGCACACAGACTCGTGGCACCCAAAATATTATTGACTGAAAGCCCAGGAAGGTTGGAGACCCCATTTCCCCCAGTGTTGCTACAGGAACAAGCAGCTGGGATGACACAGCTCTGGAATAAACCCAGGGCCCTTTGTGCACACCCAGCACTGTGGCAAGCAAAGGAACAGGTCTGCTGGAATCCTTGGACTTCACCACCCAAGGAAAGAAAGGAGATGCAGACACAGACAGACATTTAAACACTACCCTGGCCACACCTCCAAAGCAGCTTGGATACCCTGCAGAATTACAGGACCTTCCTAATCCAATCTTCACAAATCAGAACACTCTTAGGAGAGGAGTTCTCCTCCTCCTGACAGAAAGCAAAGTCCAACATCATCTTGGTGTGTAAAAAGCACATCTTCTTTTCCTGTCCCATGCTCACACTTTACCTGTTGATCCCTTTTTAAATTCTTGGCTTCCAAAAGGCAGTGATCTTTTTCCAGGGAAATCCAGAAGCTCTGGATCCCTTGAGACAGCAAACTCAGCCTCAGCTCTCCCACTGTCCCAAATTGGTTCCACCTGAACAGGCAAGTTTACAGTTAATGATTCTCCACAGGTCCTGCCCCACATAATACTAAAAAAAAAAATCCAGCAGCTGTTCTGTGTGCTGAGAAACTTGTAATATAATAATCTCATGACATCAATAAAAATTAATTAACTGAAACTACACCAATTCTTCAATTTTTCTATAGCTTCTATTAAACAGTTGTTGACTCTATCTGACATACTATCTAAACAAATGTGCCCATAAAAGAGGGAACAGTACATTTCTCCTCAATGCAACAAATCATGGGTCAGAGACCATTTCCAAGATGCTTTGTAAAACCTCATTTGACTTCTAATATATTCATCAACTTAAGCAATGCTTGACCTGAGATGTTGTGAACACACATTGAGCAAAATAGTCACTGCTGCATGATACTGTGCCAGGAGCAATCCAAAACTCCTCAATCCTCCAGACAGTTCTTCAGTTTTATAAAGATTTTGGGTCTTCATTTGAAAGGATGCTCTGACTGGTGTCTGAGTAGTGCAGCTGTTCTTACCAGAGGCTCACATCACATGTTGAAATAAGCTACTGTGCAATTACTTAATTATCTCTCTCTCCTATCCTTTAAAAAAAAAATCCACTGCAATTCAACTTGAAGTTAATCCAGTTTTATGGCTGAGAATTAAACCAGAGAGAAGTCAGAGATTCAAAGCTGCAGTTCCTGTGGCAGTACCACCACTCTAAGAGAGTGAGATTAATGCCTTCAAACCATAAGTAACTGAGGAACAAAGAAATGGAAAAAAAAATCCTTTTTGTGCAGCTTAGCCTTGCTGGTATTTCAGAGCCTGCAAGAAAATCAGGATTCAGAAATCCTAAGCCCCTTCCCCATCCCTGGATGCTGCCCAGGAGTCAGGTTTGTTCTGCCCAACTTCCCCCAACAATCACTCCCTCATTCCACCCATCCATCTTCCCCCTGCTTCCCTGCCAGACCTGCTCAACCATCCTTCATAATTCAGAGCTGAGGAGCTAAGGAATAAATGTTACAGCACACGCATCAAGGGAACTATAACTTTGAATTACCTGACCTGGGTGAGTTTAAATTCTCAGCCATAACATTGGATTAACCTAATTTCTTTTTATTGAATATTTTACCTTTAGAAGTCCTACAGCCCTTTCTCTCAGAGAAATATGAGAACTGAAGGTCATATAAATTCTTTTATGGGTATATTTCTAATTTTCATAATCTAACCTCTTAGCAGGGAGCATTAATATCCAGTGGAGACAGAACAAAGCAGAATCCAGTCAGTGTTCTGGGGGAAAAAAAAAATTCACATTTCTATTGTTCTTCATGAATACCTCATAAAATAACACATAACTTTTAACTTTGATGCATACTCTGAATTGTTATAAAATTAAAAAAACCAAACCTCTAAACTCACAGCTTAAATAGAAGTTATGTCAGAGATAACATCAATAAGAATTCAGAGGCTGTCCTTGTGCCTCCACCTCAAAAACATCAGATATAAAGATAGTAATGAACTCTATTTTTATCATTGCAAGGTTTACCAGACACATAATAAGGCAAGGGAAAGAACTACACAAAACTGATTCCCAGAAAATTGCTAAGACAATTTTTTGAGTTCTTTTATGCTTCTAAAAGAGAAAGGGAAGCAAGGCCCAGGGGCCAATTCATCTTCTGCCTGCAGGCTTGGCCATTTGAACTCTCACTCCCCATTTCCACCTGAGAGCCCTCAGGTGATAAAGCTCCAACAAAGCACATCCCTTCTCCTCCTCCACGGGACAAATTCCTACAGGTACCACACAGGTACACAAAGTACAGTATCCAAAGTCAGGGGAAAGGCTGATTTATGCACTAGCTGTGAGGAATTAGGAGAACAGATCAGAGCAGAGGATGCAGTGGGGAGCCAGAAGGACAGACTGGATCCCAA
The DNA here is from genome assembly GCA_013398075.1 of Notiomystis cincta. Lineage (NCBI taxonomy): Eukaryota > Metazoa > Chordata > Aves > Passeriformes > Notiomystidae > Notiomystis > Notiomystis cincta. The sequence goes on from VZRX01011129.1 coordinate 11,551, forward strand.
AGGTGCAGTGCCCACAGCCTGGGAACAGCTCCCACACCTCAGAGCCAGAGACACCTCTGACAGCTCAAACTAAGGCAACTCTAAGGCTTTGAAAAGCCATTTTTGAGCAGGAAAAGCAAGTGAGAACTCAACAACTCTGCTACTTTCTTAACTGAGTCAAACGCGAGGAGTGAAACTACGACCAAGTCAGGAACAACAGCAAAAAAGAAAATCAAGCAAAAGAAAAGCAGGCATTGCTCTGGGAGCCCACACCAGCAAAAACACACCCTTCTCACTTTCCAAAATCTGCAAATCTCACTTGAGAAACAATAACATTTTCTGGTTTGGTTTAAAAATACTTCCTCCTCCCAAATGGTCTTTGTGCACTGCTTCAACACTGCTGCATCCAGCCCCTTCTACAAACACATCCAGCTCAGCTTTCCTTAGTCATTCTTTACAGAGAGAGTCTGCAATTGTATCAGTAAATATTATTAGCAGGCCTCGTGAAACAACCTGTTTCAAAAGAAAATAGCTTGTACTCATTTTATTCTGGAAGACAATTGCCATTTGCTTAATATAGCCATGATATTTTACTGAGGTAATTATACTCTTAGCTATCAGTAACAATTAAACCCTTAGATTGAGGTTGCTTAATAAAGGTCTCAAAATAAATAACACATTCCAAACACAGTATTTTAAAATGTCAAGCATGCAAAATAGGATCTTGTCATGAATATAACGAAGCATCAAGTATAAATCAGCACAAAGTTAGTTTGTCACTGTACAAGTGCCTGCAAAAATTGCTGTTGGAGTACTGGGGGATTGTGCTCAGGAAGCTACAGAAAGGGCAGTGCTGCAGATGAAACCATTTCAGTCTGGGTGGTTCATGACAAGGCCAGGGTGAAGCCATCTACTCTGCTGTGCTCCTCCAGCGGCAGGGAGTCACTCCAGGAGTGATCTGGGGAAAAGCTGGGGCTGATAAAATTTCTGTTTGTTCTTCTGTATTCCCTGTAGCAACTGCCTTGACAAGTGGAGTTAGACGACTCCATTAAAAGCTAAATAAAACCCAGAAGCAGACAAATTAGAGGGTACATACAGCAGGAAAAAAAAAATCACTCTGAGATCTAGAGATACTTGAAATCAGGTCAACAGATCCTAGCAGGCTGCTAGGTGTGGAAGGTGAGAGCATGGTTTAAAGGGCCTCACAATGCACATTGCAGACCAGTAATACACATGAAAAAAATTAAAATTAGATAGGAAATGTTGGCAGAACAGATATTTGTGGAGTTATGTTGCAGGGCATCTATTGCAGGCAAAGGTGGTACAGTAGGTTACCTCCAACACTGCTGCATGTGGAGGCAGCTCCCTAAGCTCCAGGAGGTGGTTAAGTGGATAAGGACTAAAACATGACACAGCAAGTAACTGGAAGAAGTTACAAAAAAAAAAAAGTACAACAAATTTGAGTTATACAGGGGGAAATAAATAAATAGATTTTTTTAAATCCCCAAATAAACATGAAGTTCAGCAACCACCCTGCATCAGACTGAGCTGAGGAGCATTTTCACACCAGCTCACAGGGTGGAAAATTATTCATAAAAGCACCTACCTCATCTCTGACCTGCTGGTCTTCGTTCTTTAAAAAAAGCACCCTACAAGAGGAGTGTAGGAATTAAAATTGATGATGCTCCTGGTTACTAAAAATTAAAATTCAGCAGCGACCTGTTCTGAGCCCCTGCACCTCACAGGCAGCAATGGTTTCTTTGCCTCTTTCCCACACCTGTTAATGATTTTCTGTCTCCTCCTGCTCTTATTCTCCCCCACCCCTAACTACCAACCACCTTTTCTCTGTTTAGCTGATTAATATAATCAAGTTGAAATTAGAGAAACCTGTGCACAATCTACCAGGCTGCTGAGTCTCCTTCAAACCCAGGGCTCTTGTCTCTCCATCTCAGGGATGCAGAGTGGTCTCAGGAAGCACTCACAAAACCTGCCTTGCTTAATCACTGGAGAGGGAGAAGTGGAATCACCTTAAAATGTATTTACTTGTGGGCAGAAAAAGGGAGATAACTTCTCTGAGTTTATAAAAACCTACAAGGAAGAAAGGAACAAACAAACAAACAAACTGCTGCTGAGTGCAATACTGACTGCTGTATTTACAGCTGGTTTTTTACCCCAGGAAAAGGGTTAATTCACCTTCTTTGTTGCACACTCAGAACTTTAAGATCCCTCCTTGTGCTTTAAAATCACCTCTCTACCTCCTCAGAAAAAAAACATCGTGCAGGACCCGATATGACAGAGAAGCCATCAGCATTATTTTAAATCCTTACTGATTACAAAACAAAGCAGATGGCAAATCAAGTCATGAACCCTGCATCTGCCATGCTTAATGAACAGTTTAATTACCTAGTCCCATTTCTGATGCATCTTTGCCATTCTCAGCTCTGGGAGTCACTTATATACTTCACACTGACTGATATCTCCAGGAACATGTGCTATCAGCAGTCAGCTGGAGTTGGTTAATCAATACTTGTTTAATCTCTAACTTTTATGGTGATGGCCTAAATTATGTCTCAATGGAAACAGATTTCCTATCATATCACATGATCTGGTTGAGAGCTCAGGAAACAAAAGGGAATTTTTCAGTCTCTTCTCTGGGCAGCAGAATACCCAAAGGCAGACAAGTGCACAGACAGGAAATAAACACAGTGAAACAACAACATCCAGCACAAGCAGATTAGTTCAGTCATTGTGTTATGCCTTACACGAGAGCAAGGGCTGCAATTATGACAGTGTGCATTCATAAAGCCTGCAATTTCAGGAGCAAATTGGACTCATTTGGAACAAGTCACAGAAAGTAACCGAAATTGGGCTTCCCGTTTGGAGTTTGGAGCTTCCTGCTAAGGATCATGCCCTGGCTGCAGCAGGCAGGGTGTTTTGTCCCTGCCCAAACCTGCAGCTCGTGGTGTGGGCTGAAACCACTGGCTCCACAGCTTCTGGAAGTACCTGCAGCAGCCCTGGGCACAGGAGGAATGGCTGCTCTCAGCAGCTACTGAAGTGGACACGTGCAGGGAGGAGGCTGGCAGGGCTGAGCCCTGGCAGCAGCTGATCACAACCAGGTAAAACCTCTCGAGGAGAGCAGGGGATGATGGCCAGCCTTTGGCCCTCCACATCACAGGGCTTTGGGAGCTTCCCAGTGTGCCTTCATTGCTGTTCTCCAGCAACACTTGTGCTGCACAAGGCCCAGTTGTGCCCTCCTGAAATAAATAACCAGAGCTTCCTGCTGCTTACACTCACATAAGGATTTTCAGAAAGGGTTTTTCTCTATGGCCTCTATGTCATATAAAATATCCAAAGATATTCCAATTTTAGCCATTCAGTAGCAGAATTAACTGTTTTTAACAAGCCCACTTCATAAGCAAAGACCAGGAGTTGTGTGCAAAGCCCTCAGAAAAAGGGAAACACTCAAAAGCTTAAGGACAACACAAAAGTCAAATACCAAACTGTGTGAGTAAACATGTCATTCAAAGCAAATACAGCAATAAATCAAACAGGGAAAAGGGCAGAGGTGGGCTAGGTGCTTCCCCAGCATTTCAGGTATCTCCCAGTACTGCTGTATCACAGCTACCTCAGGTACTAAAGCAAAGATGAAAGATTTTCCTAAAACTCTGAGCTGAGGCAAAGCAAAAAGCATGACAGACAGCAAACCCAGCTCTGAGAGAGAGAGAGTGAATCCATCCCTTCAAACATCAATTTCTGTTTCATCACCTTAAGTGAAGGGAGTGACACTCCAGGAGAAACCTTCCAGCCATCAGTGTCTGAAAGCCTCGGTGGTGTCCTAATCTTATGTCTCATTGAAAACATGTAAATCAGGAAACCTCAGTACTGCCCTGGTTTACAAGGACATGTGGGACAAAATGATCAACCAACATGTTCTAAAGAGCAGCCTGTGAGCAGGAATGATCAGGATGCAGCTCCTACACCAGCCCACACTCAGCAGTGGGGCTGGCCCGCTGCAGTAACGCTCCGAGACTGGAGAATGCTGTTCTTCCAGCCTGCCAGGGGAGAGGGATTTGTAGTGATGCACTGAAGTATCCCAGACTGACAACTGTGCCACCTCCAAGCAGTAAACCAACTGGAAAGGCCCGAGTAAGATCCAGAAAGCCCAAAAGAAGCAAATGAGGCGAGGAAGGAAGCAATGGACAGAGACGTTAAACGCACTGAGATGGAAATTTGAGAGCTACCAAGACAGACAGAGGCTGTGGCAAGTAGCAGCCAAGCACATCTGACGAGAGAGACAGGCAGTCTGTAAGAGCCACAGAGCATTGCTTCAATCTTGAGGGGAAGAATCAGCAGCCCTAGAAGAGAGAAGGAGTCAGACTGGCAAAGTACCCCCTGAAGAGAGCACATTTACTGCTGAAATGTTTGGCACTGCTGGTACCAAATGAAGAACAACTTGCTGCTTTCTATTCATATTTTAAAACATATTCTAGGGGCTTCCAGGTTCCAATCTGACCCCAAGGAAAGGAAAACTGTTACAGCATTAAACTTGTACTATTAAGCACCTCTGATGCCTTTCAGGCCATATTTGCTGAGCACACATTTGCCCTAGTAGAGGGTCAAACATACACAAATGCAAAAGTCATACTATCAAAAGCATTTCAATCATATATATAATACTCTCCCCCAAATTAGATTTTCACAGTCCTATTTAACAAGACAAAGATTGAATAGAGAGAACTCATCTTTTCCATTCTCAAATTACATAAAAGCACGCTACAGTCCTGATGCCACTAATTAGATGATTAAATACCATTCTAGGTGATATGCTTTCAATGTAAAATAATTATTTTTGACAGGAAATGTATTTGCTCAATCTCATTTTAAATCACAATATCATACTTTTTTTAATTAAATGAAATTCTTTCTTCTGATTTTGCATGAGAAGAGCAACCAGCAGGAGAAACAGTGCCAAGGATAGATTGTCCAAGTACCATAATGCATGTACTTCTTCACAAAGGACCCCAGTATTCTCTGGATGGAATATAAATTTTCAGAGAACAGCAAAGTCTTTATTCCTTCAAAACAGGTCAGTTGAGGAATCACTGTGCACACTGAAAACCTCCCCTGTCAAAACACAAGTTTATTTGCCATGCTCTGATGAAGAACACTTCCAACTTTTCCTATGTTCCTCTTCAGGGAGAGCACAGCAAACAAAGCAAAGGTTTGTCTTCCCATATAAATCAGGGTACAATCCATCACATGACAAAGTACTCTTGTGGTTTTGTCCTGTACTTCAAGGAGAGTAATGATATTTTTGTGTTCTATGACAAAAAGTATTTCTGCTGAGCACTGGAAATAAATTAACAAAGGGAATATTTTAGAAACCATCTGAGAAACTTCCTTCAGGGCTGAGCAGTCCAGCACAATGTTAGACAGCTGAGAAGTTTATAAAAGGAAGGGTTTTACTGGGCTCAGTAGGCACCTGTGTCCTACCCAGCCACAGCAGTCCCAAACTAGAACACTATGGAGAGCTGTCTGCTCTGGGGGCACAGGAAGGCTGAGGAGGAGATTCCTTTTCAGTTTCCATGGAGAAGGTTTGGTCCCTCCACCCTGCCTGCAGTGCCTGCCTCAGTGTGAAGCTGAAAGAGGTGCTGTCATTTTCCTCTTCGCACTCCTGTGACTCTCCACGGCATCAAACTCTGCAGTCAGGAGATCTGATGGAATATCCCCCCATAAAGTGGCTGCTTCATGCTTCAAGGGCCCTGCTCACTGCACCATACATCACAGCTTCTTTGGCTCAACAATGACATGGGAATTACACAAAATTGGGTGCAGCGCAATTAAAATCGATCAAAACCCTTTGGTTGACACTGAAAATCAAAGCCCAAAGCTCAGGCACCAGAGCAGTTCTTTCCCCTCCTGCCTCCCCACTCAGTGATGTGCCTGGCTCCCTCTCATGAGCTCTGACTACTGGAGGCTGACCTTCTGCACACACATAAGCTCATTTACGTGAGCAGCTTTATAACACCGGGGAGATTGCTCAGATGAGGGAAGCTTTGCAAGGAGTATTCTTGGGAAGTGAAGTAACTCTCATTCTGACCACAGCAAATTATTATTCCCTTTGTGGAAAGAGAGCTCTCAGAATTTAATATAAAATTTTCAATGCTCTGCAGACTTTAGAATTATTGTATAGAATTTCATCATGAGAGCACACCTGATATAGGATGATGCAGACCCCTTTGATAAATTCTATAGAAAGAACCTTAAAACGTATTTTCAATTTACTGGTCTAGTGCTTGCCATTACATTTGAACAGACTTCCAGCATAAGAGGAAGGCAAATCTCTTACTCTCTGTAAATTGTTTTTCCACAGGAACAGTTGACAAGGTGCTGCCACTTCGTTCTCTTTAGGAAAGGAGGCAATGCAGCCAAAGCCGCTATAAATTCCCTTCAGTGGTTCAAAACACTCCAGCAACAACATGATTCAATTCTCTGCCCTCACATCGATGCCAAGGCTCAGACAAAGTCACATATCCTCAGCACAGCACGAGCCCAGCTGGGGGGAACACGAGCACAGTTTTAGGAGGCACTGGTACTTCCATTCCAATGAAGCCCTAAAGAGGGATTTCGTGTCTCCCACGGCACCCATTGTGCAAAGACCCCAGAAGAGTTTTGTAGCACCAGTTATGGAGCTGAACAAAGAAGAAAGAGGAAGGTCTGCACCTGGCAGAAAATAATGAGGCCGTGGGCTTTCCCACACATGGTCTAGGAACTCACCTTGGTGAGGAGCACCACACGTTTCTGCAGCCGCCTGACCAGCGCTTCCTGGTGCTCCCGCTTCTTCTTCTCATCCGAGAGCTGGCTCTGAACACGCAGGATTTCCTCCTGCAGCTGCTGCCGGGCCTTCTCCAGCATTCGGGCACTAGGAAACAGAGACAGACCTGTGAGCCCCTGAGTGCTGCCTCTCAGGACCAGAGGCACCAGGAGAGCCTCGGAGGAGAAGCACGACCATGGCACAGCACCCAGCGCCGCTCTCATCTTGCGGCTGCGCCACTGGAAACCAGGTAGCTGCAGTCTCACTATCAGCTGTTGTCAGAGAAAGGCATGAGAGAAGAACCACCCCAGGACAGCCTTCTTGTGCAGCACAAGACAATTACTGGAACCTCACACGTTCGTAGCTTTTAAATAATTGCTTATCTGTTTCAAAATCAATCAGTTTGCCGTTGAGATCGTGCCTTGTTTTCAACAAACAATGCACGATCTTGGGTTCTACTGGATCTTTTCATTTTTTTCTAACAAAGTAGAAGAAAAAGTAGGCTTAATATGATCTGCTTTGACTGACAGATAGTACTCAGCAAGTAATTACAGCCACCACCTGCACATTGCTCTTGCCAGCAACCTATGCTGGAAGAGAAATGTCTTCTGAGGCCTGGTGATTAGCACTTCTTTTGAGATGTGGACATGCTTCTCAATTAAACCACAACAGCCTGGGCCCTCTCCCTCTCAGTTCTGTGTGCAGCACACCGTGGAGATGCACAATTATCCGTGTGCTCCTGGAGAAGCTCTCCAGGTGAGCCCTGCAGCCCCTCAGTCTGCTGCTGGGACACTGACGGGCGGCTGCTCCAGGGCTCACATCAAGCAGCTCATCTCACATCAGCTGCTGGCAAAGCACCTGATCAATAACCAAGCAACACTGAAACCACTCCTGTGATTGTTAAGAGTCAGTTCATGATTTAAATATGATGAGTTTATCCAAGACTGCACTAAGTATTTAATGAGTGAGCAGGACATAAAATAAAAGTATTGCAAGCAAGTTAAAAACCCTCAAGGAAGTGACAAAGATCAAACCCAACGTCTCCAGCTTAGTCAGGAACTGAAGAACTTTCTTTCTCTAATGCTAGAAACAACACTGGAAAATTTATGAGTGCTTCTGAGGGGTCTTATTCATCACTATAATTGAAAGAAAATAAATAAAAATGCTTTTAAATAAAATAGCACTATTTTTAAGGTACTGTTTAGATAGATCCAAAAGGGAATACTTAAAGAACACTTTCTAGCATAAATCAAGTACAACCTGTGCTGCCAGGTCACCAAATTGTATTTCTTGGGAAATGTACGTAGGAATTCACAAGAATTCCAAAGCAGCTGTCTCCCTACCTCAAAATCCTTCTCTTTGAAAAAACTATTTGTTTTAAAGCACTGGAGGAATTAGAAACCTGTTTAAAGGTGCAATTTGGAACCATTCACAGACCAATTTAATAAATGGGAACTGTGAAACAGCCTCTTTGTTGCTGTACTCAAGTGGGAAGGTTCATCAAGAGGGCTTCACATTTGTATTTGAAACTGGATAACTTTACCAGGGCACCACTACTTCCTTGGATCTGTTTTAATTAATCAGTTAAGAAGGGCACCTGTGCCAAGAGTTCCATCTCTGGTGATGGAACATGTGGGTCAGCAGCAGGTCAGTCCCCAAAACAGGGCAGAAAGGATGGGTAATTCCTGGTAACCTCAATTTCTGCCTTCAGATTTATTAAGAGTTTGTTCAACAATATTCCTTTTTACACATAAAGTAAATACAAATACAAAATCCTCATTAATTGTGGCATATGTGTTATAACAATTAAAATCACACTACAGAAACCTTGCTGCAAATATTTTTTGCTTTATCAAAGAACCTTTGTCCTGATTAGAGTCAGAACAAAAGAGAAAAATGCAAACATAAGATTAATTACCTCGAAACAGTCAAAATCTCACATATGATTATTGCAAAACATTTTGATAAGGCAATGGAGAAATCTTTTTTCTTAATCTCCCAATATTGCGACTTGTTTCTATAAATGTTGAGTGGACCAACAAATGATGATTGATTTGACATTCACCAAGAAAAATGAGGAATGTGGTAGGTTTCCTTCCCAAAATAATGAAAAGTATTTGAGATTCACATCTCATGGAGAGCACAGACATTCAGCCACACTCAAAACTCTCAAGCTAGGTTGGAAAACAAGTTTTAAACCATGAGAGAAGTTGAGCAAAAAGAGACAAATGGGCAATTTCCTCAGCCACTGCATGGAAATAACACCTTCATCTGTTTATATTTCAGCCTCAGTACAAATGTGATGTTAATGTAGCTAAAATTCAAATGCCAGAGATGTCTCTGAAAGCGAGGACAATCCCCAAACTCCCTGAACTGACTGTTACCATAGGTTTCCTTGCTATAGGAGGCGCGAAATTCAACTTCCTCACAAGTTTCCACACCATGCCAAAGTACATTATTGAGATCCTTTCTTCCTCTCTTTGGACAGATTGATAATTCTTCCAGAAACTGCACCAAATACAACATGAACTGCCTCTATAAGGAAAAATCCAAAAGTTCTATTTCTTATTGACACAAAACAGGATTTGCAAGTAGGTGCTCAGAAGCAAAAGCCTTTAAAGCCAGACTTGTGCACTCTTCTTCCACCCTGGTGACACCTATGGCTTTTCAGAAGTAATTGCTCACTCAATATGAGTATTAAAAAATAAAATAAAATAAAAATGGCACAAAGTTCTCCATTCAACATAAGCTTGGGGAAGTGGCATTTTAAAAAATCTTTGCAAGTTCAAAGTAAACCTTTTAAGCCTTAAAGAGAAAAAGTCATTTCTGTTTATCAGCCTATTAATGTTCCTTGTTCCACATCCCAGTGAATGAGATGCCAACATCTTTCTGTTCTGAGCTGTTGAGACTCTTCATATTTTGCTCTTCCCTTCTGTAATCCACTTTAATGCAATCTTAATGATAAAACTTCATTTTCCAGAATATTCTTTGAAAGACTGAGAACAATGAGGGCACACAGTGAATACTGAAGCTAGAAGATACATTTTAATAATCTCCTTCAAAAATGACAAAAGCAGCCGACAGCTCCCCCACACACACCCCTAGTGATCCATAAAACATTATTTTAATCATTCCATCCTTTCAGTAGCCAAGTTACCACCTCAGAGTTACTAAAAAAAAAAAAAAAAATAACAGGGAAAGCAAAGAGGATGCCAGAACCAGTCTGTTTATGAACCTGGGAGGAAAACAAGGGGTCCACAGCGACAATTAGAAGAGTAACAGTGTCTGGGTCATGTTGCAGCTCGGGAGAAGGTGAGACACGTGTACCTAGCAGGGCCAGCTGTCAGGAGGGAGATCACATCAAAGAGAAAGGCAGAGTGTGACGGGAGGAGAACAAGGGGAGCACAGAGGGAAAACACGGCGGCGGTGCCATGGCGCGCACGCAGCCGAGAGGAGAAACGCGCTGCAGCGATCAACATCCTCGTGTCAGAGCCCAGAAAAAAGGGTTAATGCAGAGGCTAATGAGGCAAAAAGGAGCAGGGGAAATTGTTTTGTAGCAAGGCATTTGGATGAAGGAACACCCGTTCCTGAAACTTGACAACTCGCAGCCATCTCAATGAATCCACACGTACGCACATAAACCACGCTGGAAACTGATAAACAGGGCGCGGAACAAAAATGTTATTTTTCATTCCAGTGCCTCCCCCACAGGTATTCTGAGCAAACACAAAGCCATAAGCAAAAACAGAGTAACTCCAGCATGTCTTTTATTTTCCAGTGGATAGCTGCCTGTGCCCTCCCTCAAGGATTCTTCCAACCTCCAATTTCGGACACGGACAACTTCCCCCCTCAGCCTCTGCCTAACCGGCCTTGGCACCATCCAGGATGGGAATTAAAACAGAAAAACAGAAGGGAGAAGATGACAACAGTCTGACTTAAGTAGGGACAGAACACAGGAAAGAAAAGGTGAGGCTTGACAAGACAGAAAAACATCCATCATATGCTAAAAAGGGAAAAAACCTGATCCATTACAAAATGCTGCTGAAAAGACTGATTGGAGCTCTGAGAACACAGCTACAGATGGAGCTGCCTAAGCTAGTTTAACATTTGAGGTAGTGAGACTAGAAAAACAACCATGAGGAAGTAGCAGAGGACTTGAGTGCTGCAAGTATTTCAGCTCAAAAGTCAGGTTTGGGTGCTGACTTCTATGACAATAAGATTGGAATCTCCTTCTGCTTCCTTCCTTCCTCACAGACAGAACTGTGGCTATAGGGAGCAGCAGCACCCACCTCTGCCCTCCAATCCTGCCCTGCTGCTGGGACTGTGGGAGCTCTGGGGGCAGCAGCTCTGTGTTATCTGTTTGCTCACTACATTCAGAAAGAGAAATGATACAAAATATGAACACCTTCAGTACAAGTTATCACAGGGGCTATATTTTATTTAATGCTTTAACTGTGCCTCACAGAGAGCCATATGAAATACTGCTACACAAAATACTACATGAAACGGTCTACAGAGAGTTGGTGGGAAAACAAGCTTTGTTCTTGCCATTTATTTCTCCCAGGTCTTCAGCAAACATCTGCAAACTTTCTCTTGGTTCACACCTTGTATTTTGTCGAAGATCTTTTGTATAACTCACCAGCATCAGGCTCCCATAAATCACAAATCATTCAAAAACAAACAGGTCATACATCACCTTGCTGCCAGACATACAAGGAAGATTTGAATCATACTGAATTCATAACAGGGGAAAAACATAAAGAGAATTATTTTGCTCATGTGGCCAGATGAAATGGGTAAGAAACAGACAGACATTTGGAGCTTTATTGGTACACAGACAATGTTTTATCTGTGAGACAGTATTTAATTTCACTCCCTAACCAGCAGTGTAACTATCAGGCTCAGAAACACAGTTCCACCAAAGTGAACAGTTAAGAGAAAAGAAACAATACACATTTTCTGACCCAGACCCAGTACCACAGCCATAATTGACTGGCAGGAGTTAAGATTCACTAAAATAAATTCACATCAGGCAGCCTGTGCTTCCTTTCATTAGAGGGCCAACACTGCAGCACATGGGGCTCTGCTGATGGCAGCAACCCAAAGGAGCCAAACCAGGAAAGTGTCCAAAATGCCAGGGTGGCTCTGCCTGAGCAGCCACTCAAGGTGAGAATCACTGCCACAGTTCTGAACATGCCTTCCACACCACCATCAAGATGAGAATGAGAGCTGTGTCTTAACGAATGAGGGACATCCATGGTTTGTTTTGGGTTTATGTGGAAACATCAGTAGTTTCAACATCCACCTCTGGATTCTGGAACATAAAATATTTCAAGGGGGACATAACTACAGGCATAAATGTCCTTTTTCTAAGCTTCTAAACCTGAAGTGTTCATAAGGCCAAAGCTTTTACTAAAGGCGTTTATTTGGTGAATAAAACTTTTACTGAAAAAGTAAAAACCACTGAGCCCACACCGCTGGCTGTGCACTTACTACACTTGAAAATGCTGCTGCCTCCAGTGCAACTGGCTACAGGAGAAATTATTCTGATAGCTGAGTAAACAAAGTGATTAATATTAGCTTATGCAGACAAATCTTCAAGGGCCTTTGGTATGTGCAGATGCTCATGGCTCTTGCTCTGAATCAACAAGTCAGACTCAGTTACACCCTGAGCAAACGAGGTGTAAACCCCTTTGCAGTGCTTGGAGAGAAGCAAATACTAAATGTTCTTAATAAAAGGCAAATAATTAAAAAGGAGGAGTTAAAACCAAGAGTCCTCTAAGATGATTAACACAGCCAGTACACCACGTGTCAGCCCTCCCTGCATCTTCAGTTGCATGTGGCACTTGGCAACTATGGAGGCTGGATTATTTTAAAAGGGCACTCACTAAAGAGGATTTTCCACTCCCATCCTGAGATCAGAACAAGGTTAAGGTGTCTTTCCCACACTGCAGAGAGCAGGATGCCCACAGATGCCCTCTGACCACAGACTGACCCACCACGCCAAGCCAAGTTGTTCACTGAACTGTTCCATTACAGGGAGCTGGGAAGGGAGCATCTCCCATGGATTCATCAGGAATTGTGTTCATTTGGTCCCCTTTGCAGCTCCTAATTTTGGCTCTCCTAACAACCCTGGCTAGGGAGGAAGGCCAGCCTGTGGATGATGCTGTCAGTAAGGGAACACCTGGAGCTTCAGCACCAAAAGATGCCAAATGATTGCTCCCTTCCCCATCACCCCTCACCCAGCTCTGAGCATCCAGCACGAGGGAGCAAAACACTGGAGACAAGGAACTGTCACAGGAGAGAGGAAAACAAACAAACAAGCCCCCAGAGAACAACCCCAAGGAAGAATTTTGAAAGGAAACCTTTCTCCAGCCAGGATCCAAGCACCCTCTCTGCAGCTGGCTTAATTTACATCATCTAATTCAAATTCTAAATGCTTCAAAGTGTTATTACACTTTTTTCTTTGAAAACAAAAATGACAACAACTGAAACAAAACTCTGAATGAGAAAACCCAAAGACTGAAATAATTACTAATCAAAACAGGGCCTGTATATGGGCTGGTGAAGTCACTGGCCAGCTCTACCCAGTAATTTCTCTTCGTGTCGGCTCTGATGAGTTTTATATTTCTAACATTTGATCAATTTGAATCACTAAATTCAATTTGCATTCACAGATAAACAGAGAAGGAATAATAAATACTCTCGTCTGACCTTGAAGTGTGACACAGAAAATTGCCCTCGATGATTTCATTTCAGTCTGAACCAGAATGAATAATGCAGTTGGACCCCACCAGTTACCAATCTATAATCACACTTGTGGGCTGGAGGGACTCATGGCTGTGCCTAAATATGATGAAGAAAGTTAAAACTTCTCACTATTTTTGCACTAATCTGCTTTCTGCTGCTCCCTCACTGTAGTCCTTCCCCAGCACTCAGCCCCAAATACACATCCCAAGGATTTCTGTTTGTGGCACAGTCCCAAAATGAGGCAAAGTGAAAACCTTGCAGAGTTTCCTCAACCCAATCCAGTATTATTTGCTTTACAAAGTGCACATAATAACTCTTCTCCCTCCCAGTAAGCTGTCAAGTCACTGGGACAGCTCTCCAGCACAGCCCCACCACACAGGCACACCACGAGTGCCTAAGAATATTTCCAATTTCTGATATATATTCCAACCAACACTTATCAAGAGAGCAGGAAAGTCATCTGGGAATAGCACGAGAGCTGAGGAACTCTAAAGAATAAAGAACTGATAAAGAGGAGTGAAAAAAAGGGAAATTTGCTTGAAGTGGTGAAAGAAATGAGTAGGAGAATGGTGGTGCTGAACCGACTTGTCAGCAAACAAATCTGCTGAAATTCTAGGCTCTTGACAGTTAGATAATGGCTTATCTTAATAAAATAAGAAGGGTCAAAGTGTTTAGATGAGAAAAACAAAACATTAAACCCTCCACTGCAATATAGCAAGTGAGTCCTCATAGACTGGTGACTCATTACAGCTTTGTGAAGGTTCTGCGGATCTGTTTCAAATTACCTTTTCCAATGAGACCTCATTTCCAGTGTGCATTACAGTACTCCACAGTGAAATGAGGACTGAAATGAGGATTCTATATTACTGCTCAGTCACTTTTTTTTTTTTTTATATCTGAACCTAAGACTACCTGAAGAAATTTAGAGAAACACAATTGTCTAAAATAGTTTTTTTTGCAGAACAATTCAGTGATGGACCCCAACCATAACTCTCACTAAAATCCAAAGCTATGGCTTGGCATTCCAGCTTTTGTCAGTGAAAACCCCTCCAGGTTATGTGATGAAAACTTGTCTCAGTTTTCACTGGGGACTCAGAAGAGAATTCATACTGTCACTTGTTGACAACAAATAAACCCCAAACAATTAAGTGCTACCCCCCAGCATTTCCCCATGGGACACTGGCACAGATAAAAGCAGAGCAATGACTGTAAAGTCACTCAGCTATCTGTGATGAGCACTCTGCCAGACTGCTGCTCTTGGCTTTTCTTTCTCTCAAGCACCAATTTAACTCCATCTCATCTCTGCCTCCCACCTGCTTTGACTCAGCTCATGTCAAAGCAGTCTACCAGGATCCAAGCATTGTAACAGACCTGCTAACCCTTAAATCCACAGTATGGGTGCATATCAAGTCTGAAAAGGTCTTAAAAATTCCATGACCAAATAGCCTGACCTGTAACCATGGATTTTCCAAGTGCCACCATATCTTTGGCACAAACAACAGGTCATGGTAGCATAGGATCTTCCCTGCCATGCTCTAACAACAAATCAGGATTCAGGGCTAACTGCATAGGCAGGATCTCTGCCTCATTTGCTGCAGAATTTGGAAGATTAATGAAGCACAGAAATTGCTTGAAGAGAATGGTCTCACATTAAGGCAACTGAGAGTCTCCCAAAAAATCTGGTTCCAATTCTTGCCTCTGCCAGAGCTCCTGGTGATACCATGACTTTTTCAAAGCAGTCCTTGGTGCTTGGTCATTGGGCAGCTCTTGGTGCTGAGCCCCAGTGCTGGGCATTGACTCTGCTGCTGAGATCAGCAGCAGCTACTCAGGCCATAGGAAGCCCTGGGTAAGTGTTTTAGAAGAACATGGGCTAAATATCCCATACTGGCATCTCCAAAAATAAGGCTGCACTTTCTCCTTGGTTTACATCTCATATAACAGGACTAGCAGAAGAAATAACTAATAAATTATTCAATTTCTCTGTAGAAAAGCATTAATAGCTGGTCATTAAGTCAACATAATCCCCCATCTCTGCCAAGTGAAACAAGAATGCTGCATGCTATAGGAAACCAGACTAAGGATGTGTCAGGTGACTTGAATTTGGGATTTCCTATCCCCTGAGAACTTCCCCTTGCAACCCTGATCTTGCCTTTCAAGTACCTATTTTCCTCATGGGGAAAATAGTACTTAAATATTTTTTTAAAAAAACAAACAAAAAAGCAAACCACAAAACATAAAAGCAAAACCACATATCTAAGGACAAGAATGAGGCAAAACAGTAGAGTCAGTTGAACCTGCCCCAAAAACATCCACTGTGGGGTAAGCTTCATCCCAAAGACATTATTTCACATCCTCATAACACCCATTTTGGGTGGGTACATAAGCACAGGCAGACCCAGCTGGTTTCCAGCCATCTGGTGTCAGATAAAGACACTGAAGAACCTGGGATCTTCCCAAGCTCAACTGTCACTCCAGGAATATCTGCCATTCCTCCTGCAGTGGCTCTGCAGCCCCTCTCTTTGCAAACCCAAGGAATATGTGGAGCTGCACACCCTTCATTGCTCCACTACTGTGTCTGGGCAGCTGGGCAGAGGCAAAAGGCTTCCTCAGACCCCATTTCCAGGCTGTAATTTTTTCCCCATGAAAAGGATATGCCCAAATCAGACTTGCTATAAAGTCCTGCTAACCCCATTCCTAAAACATCCTGTGGATGTTTGTTTTCTCTGTTTCATCTAGAAATCCAGAGCACTATTTCAGTCTTCCACTGGACTGTTGACATTACTGGGATTTACATGCAGGGCACACAGACCTATCTTCCTCTAATTTTTATCCCTCAAATTAGGTCAAAGAACCCATAAACCAATACAAGGCAAGGGGAATAAAGCTGTGACCAGGGAAGAAGAACTGCCAGAACAAGTGGATTTATAGCCCTGTTACATCAATTCTTCTGCATCAATATTTTTAAGTGTTTAATACTACATTCAATGCCATCTTTTTGTCATGAATACTTATAGGGAAACCAGTTAGGTGGACATGTAAATAGACTTTATACAGCAGTTTCAGGTTTCGAAATCACTACATGAGCAGACAAGTCAGGTCCCTTATTTTGTGGTGAAGCTGTGACATGGAAATGAATTTAAAAATGTGTCAACCAAGTAATTTTATTTCTGCATCGCTCATAAAAGCTGTTCAATCTAATTTGGTGTCAGCCAGTTAGCACCACAAATCCTGCACCAACCAGCCCCATGTTGGAGGGGCAGGGTGATAGCCCAGCATGGTGTAGGGAGAAGTTTCTGCCCTCAGCACTGTGACCCCTCAATTCATCACTGTCTTGGTTTAACCCCAGCAGAGCATGACATCAAATGGTCTGGAACATCACAGAATCACAGGATGGTTTGGGTTGGAAGGGACCTTAAAGATCATGTCATTCCAACCTCTCTGCCAGCAGCAGGGACACTTTCCACAAGACCAGGTTGTTAGAACTCCATCCAGCCTGGCTTGGATGCTTCCAGGGACAGGGTGGCCATGCAGAGATACTTGGCAAGGCTGATTTATCTCTCACTTTCAAAACCTCTTCTTTATTTAAGGTGAAGCACAACAAGGCAACGCCACTAATGTGTTTATTTCTGCACACTCCTTTAGGAAGGAAAGAAGAAAACCTTCAGTGAGGGTTTAGGTGGGCCAGCAAAACAAATTGACAAGAAAAAGTTGCCAAGACTTAAACTAAAACCCCAAGGCAGCAACTGGGAGACACAGCTCGCTCTCTGGTCCCCCCAGCCTACATCCCCACGCTCAATAGAGGCACTTTGGCAGCCAATTGATGGGCTGTGCTCAGCACATCCTTCGATTGCCACCTGTCTTCCCTCATCATCTCCCCTGCTGCCTCCATAGTAGCTGATTAATGCAGCCCATTCCTCCTGGTTATTTCCTTATCGATCCGCCACCTCCTGCATGGGAAAAGGCGTCAATGCAGTTAAGGGCAGGCACCTGCTCAGAGGCTTCAGCCTTTGGCTGCTTTCTGAGAGAGAGTTTTGTTCCCACTGGATAATAAGAATCTCTGGTTAAAGGAGCTCTTAGGTATTGGCAATGTCATAAAATGTTCCTTGTGTCCTACTTCAGTGGAGCTGACAAACTCTCCATTCGCTGTCACTGGACTAATGAGAAAAGAAGCACTTCTAAAGAGCTCTGGGTACTTTTGCATTGCAATGTGAAAGGGAGAAAGTAAGAGATTTCAATGATGTTCGTTCCAAAGCCCCATAAAGAGGAAAGAAAAAAGGGAACGTTTCTGCACAATCACTGTATCAAGCAAGCAGCTCACTTATTAATCTCTCCTTCCTCCGCATTCACTGGCTCGGGGGCTTGAAAAGTTGACACTTGACTTGAAAAATGCCAACTCTAAGCAGTTTATTTCCTCTTGAACTTTAAGAGCTGACTGAGACAGAAATGACCTTTAAAAAGGCAGGGTTAGTTCTTGTATGAATTGATAGAAGGATTCTTTGCTTACACAGCACAGCAAGGTACTGAGCAAATCTCCTGTACAAACTCCCCTCTCCCACCAGAGGCAAGAACAGCGTGTTCCATCAGCCACAGGATCCACAGGATGGGAGGATGTGGGACCTGGTGACCCAGCTCATCTGCAAAACCTTACACAAACCCAGGACAGGGACCACAGCAACATTCACACCCTGGAGACATCTGATCTTCCATCACAAGGAAGCAGTGCAGGCACAGCTGAAATTAAACAGAGTGCACCTAAATCCCACCACCAGCCCCAACCACAGAACAGCCACAGAGTCCTGCTGCCAGTGGGACACAGGGAAAGATACCAGGACTGCTATTCTGGGACATCTCCCTGGTGGTTGTGAATTTGCTTACATCAATCTTTACTGAAGCTGCTGAAGAAACCAATCAGTGCATGGCTCGTTAGTGGCCTTCAATGAAAGGCAGCTTGGAAATGCAAATCAATCCCCAACAATAACTACTAATAACACTTGCTGCCACACCAGTAGCCAGAAATGTAACTGGGCAAAATATTCTTGTCTGAGGTGCACCACACAATTAATACCACCAGATATCCAAAGAAAGGCATTTGAAGGATTTTGTGGCAGCAGAGGACAACCTAGGAGTTTTGATAAAGGAAATTCCCAAAGCAAATATCTGAGGTGTTAACAGGGATGGGAGTACACTGGGGACAAGTAAGTTTAGTTTGCCTGTGTGCAAATAATGACACTGGTACAGTATTTGAAGATACAAAGTGCCCTGCTGATGAGCACGACACCTGCACATTAAACTAAGATATCCAAATCATATTTCATTTAACCAGGTAGTGTCAGAGTATTCACCTGCTTCTCACTCTGTAAGGAAGGCAAATGTAGCCATTTTGGTAACAGCAAAATATTAATGCAGAAGGTAACCAGAGTTTCCACTGCCAGGCAGAGAAACTCCTGAGAGGTAGGGTTGAAATTGTGCCTCCTCCTTTTATTTTAGAATTTATTTTATTTCTAGCCTTGATCTTCAGCTACTAAGCCATACTGACTCCAAGCAGAAAAGGACTGATGGAGTTCAGAAATCTCCAGTGAAGTATGAAGTATCACTTTGCCATCAGCAGCAATGAAATGCTTCCAATCTACCATCAGCCCACTTAAGCAGAAGCAGACATCTTATAAAGAGAACCCCATGGCTATTCTGTGCATGATTCTCTTTTTCTCTGGAAGGGAAATACACATCAAACTCAGCAAGGCAGACAGAAGAAGTCAAGCCTTATATAGTCTAGGTTAAGTTATTATTAATGAATCATTTTTGTCATTATTCCTAAGGTTTAGTATGAGGCACTTTGGTGGGGGGACAGGAGAGGAGAGGGGTGCTTTGCTCTCCAGTGCAACTGGAGGCAGGACAGGGAACCATGGCCTTAGTGGGATATTGAGTGGAAACTCTCAGATAAGAGCTGGAAGAGACTTAGAAAATTCCTGCCCCTGAAATATATATACAGTTATATGTGCAGTGTATAAATATATATATATATATATAGAGAGAGAGAGAGAGAGAGAGAGAGAGAGGAACACAGAACTTATCGATGCATATTAAAGAAAATTATCTGTACTGTTTTAGCCTACATATCATTGCAAGAGTTGCAAGTATTAATTTTTTCATATTTTTAAATGCTGTCTGATTTCTGATGGGGCTTTTCCTGTGTGTATAATCACAGGAGGTCTTGGAGAAACCTGTTTACTTCTGCAATCCATTAGAGAGACTCCCACTTCCAAAGTTACTGCACAATCACTTCTTTTAACAGCCAATTTAACAGTGTTTAGCCTCCAACTGCTGCTCTCACACACAGAATGCTGCTTTTGGGGCTCTGACTCTTGTGCATAAAAAGGCTTCTTAACATCTTTAGGGCAATATGAAAATATAGTTTTACACTGTAGGTGTATAACTGCTGCAAAACAGATTTGCTCAACTGTAATACACATCAAACAACATTAAAAACCAGTAAGGAACTGCCATCTGATTTACATGAGATGTACTTTGAGACTTGTAGCTCTTGCCTGAAGGTTTTAATTAAAGCAATTCATGTCCCAGGGCACTTTTCTCGTAGTAAAGTGTCTTCCCCATTCAGCTGCTTCAAGGACTCTGCTCTCTGTGCTTTGGCTCCATCTAATCACTCCCGTGGGAACAAATGGAAACACGAGTACAGATCAGAAAAACAGCTCTAAATGAAGCAAGAAGGATGAAGAACTAAATGTAATGGAAGCAACAATTCCGTAGCCTTTATTCAAGAGTCTGTTAGATCTCTGGAATGGCAACAAAACAGGAAGGAAGGTGTTGGTCAGAGTAAAATCAGAGAGTTATGAGCTGTGTCAGTGCTTGCTGAAACACTCCCAGCACTTGTGTTCCCAGACCTGACTTCAGCAGTGGTCACCTGCAGCCAGGGAATTTTTCTATCCTCTCTACTCTTCTGAAAGAAGAAAGCAGTGATCAAGAATCCATCTTTGGCAGCTCTTTCCTTGGTCATTTAATTTACTCTGAGGCAGGAGAATTTACAAGTCACAGCCACTTTGGTTAGTCCAGGTACTTCAGCAGTGGCCCAGAAGAAAGAGCGGAATTTTCCTCCAGATTTCATGCAACAGTACAGAAAACAAAGTTTACTGAAGAATGAAGAAACATCAACAGGCAAGACACAAAGAATTATCTTACTAGAAAGTTGTGTAAGTCAGCTTTTACCAGCATGAGGCAAAGCTAAGCAAGGTCTTTGCTGAAAATGAGGAATCCATCATTACCATAAGGACACTGCAATAAATACCACTGGAGTATTAGTTTAGTATTATTAGTAGTATTCTGGTTATTCATTAACAGAAAGCAATGCAAAAACTAATTTGAAATTGTTGAAATTCTTGTCAATTTTGCACAAATATCTTAAGCAAACCCCCTGTCCAAATTCATCAACACAGTGAAGGAGAATAAAAAAGTATTTTTCTAAAAACTTTAAAATGGAATTCAAGCAGGAAACTGATAATTTCAGTGAAAATTCACAAGAAGCTTCTAAGAATACAGAAAATATCTCTTTCCATCAACAGCAACAATGCCACCCTTGAATGCCAACAGTTTCTGGTGGGTTGACTGTCATTTGGTGATGCTTTGCAAAAAGAAGCTGTACCAGCTACAGGTGATGTTCCAAAGCAAAGAATATTTGCAGAGGCTCCTTTGTATGCAGGCATCAGCCAGGGACAGCCAGGAAGTGCTTCCCAAGGTTTCTAAATTGCTACAGATACATGAGGTTATATATAAAAGATAACTAGCACAGCAACTCTATATGGCCTTCATTCTTTAATCTTTTAATCAATGAAAAAAACCCAATAGATAGAAGTAACAAAAACACCCAAGCAAGTAAGCAAGATGAGGGGAAACAAGAGGAGAGTAAAGACATACACAAAAATGATCAGGATTTTACAGAAGATATTTTGTGCACGTACACTGGCTGAGCTGACAGACCTGGGAGAGGTTTTTCTTTGATGTTGTGGCTGTTCAAAGTTATTCTCAAATTGACTAAAAAACAGTAAACAGCAAAAGCTGAAATCTGTGAAAGTATCCAAATATCCTGTACTGTAGAGGTTCATGCTTTAATGACAATGCATGCCTGAATGAGTAAATATTTTCTGGTCTTTAGCTAATTTTATGACATTCTTAGTATCTCAAAATGAGTATATATTGACAAATCTCCTTGGAATTGCTCAAATCAATCGAACAGTCAACCAATTTTGGTTGAATTCATTAATCTATTTAGAGATAATTGATTCCATAGCTCCAACTATTAGATACTGATAGCATTTATACATTTAACAACCTGAGAATGATTTGAAAATCCATAAGCCTGTAATTATGTATGACAAACTTCATACAGGAATATTTAAAAAACCTAATCTAGCTGATTTCATCAGTATTTTTCTGACCCTTCTCTAGCTCTAGACAACAATAACCAATCCATTCCAAGGTTGTTCATGCTCTCATTTTCAGGACCTTGGTGTTCCAGTATTTGTGCTTCTATTAAGACAGGACAGTCTAGGGAAATGACTATTTTAATAGTTTTATAAAAAATGTATAGAGACATTTCTATCGATTAAAGAATCCTTTTAAAAAGAATTAATGTTTGTATTTTATCAGTAGTGTTTACAGAACAAAACCAGGTTTTTTTAATTGGATTTGTGAAATAGTTCATCCATTTGTGGTGCAGTACATGGGATAAAAGCACTGGAATTAAAGAGAATGAAGGCACAATCCAACATTTACATTGCACTGAACTTTCAAACCACCACTGTTAACCACAGCACAGAGAACTCTTACAAAGTGGATATTTCTAAACCAGAGGAGAAACTTATATTTGGTTTTCTACCACCACCATCCACAGAACAAAGGCTGAGCAAAAAGATAGTGTCTGTCAGCTCCTCAGAGGGTTTTTTTAAAGGCTGAATTAAAGTATTAAACTGAAATAAAAATTGCAGCTGAAACTAAAACTTATCCTTCCCTGAGTTGACCACATGAAAACCGGAATTCCTGTGAAACTGAGACAAGCAATAACAACCATGGGTGAATGCACAAAGTAATGCCTGAATTCAGATACAGTGCAAGAATAATTCCTTGTTACAAAACAGCAATTCAGGAACCATCTGTACAATACCAAATTTATGGAATTTGCCGTTGATTGTCAGAACCTCACCTCTCTGAGCCCACCTCAGCACATGGACCTACTGCTGGCTCACTTTGGTACCCAGTGTTTATTTACTCCAAAGCTGTAACACAAAATACAACTTTAACCTAAGGCACATGAGAGAAATAACTTCAGTTTTGCCCCAGACTGAGGACTAAATTTAACCAGGTGCCCAGCATTTATTTAAAATGTGGGGCACAAACCCAGGTTGCAGCCTGCATGGCCTAAGATTGGCACGTTCCTGGATTTTAATTTTTATATCAGTGGGGCTTTTTTAAAATTCTTTTTAATTCCCTAAGAAAACTGCTGGCAATTCGGTTTCAACAAGCAAATATATGTTTCCTGTGAGGTCTTACACCAGGTTGTTAAGTAGAAAATCCTGTGTTTAGCACTTGGCAGGTTTGAGCTGGTGCAGAGCAGAGACACTGGGTTTGCTCCATGAGAAATACCAAAAGGCAGAGCACCAATATTGGAATATTCAAACCACTTCCAGCACTTATTCCCCTTTTTCTTCAAGCTCCTATAGAAACATCATAAGCAATTGTGTTAGATAACATCAAATTTATTTATATAAAGCTAATTGCAGTGCCTGTCTCCACTGACAGCCCAAGACAAATCTTGCAGTCAGGAGTGAGCCCTGAAGAGAGAAAAACTAATCCATGCAGATGCTTGAACAATCTTTGCTTGCCTTCATGAGATTCCCCTCTGAATTCTGAAAACCTAGATCAATTTGACATCAGCTAATTGTGGTTATTCTCACCATCTTTCCAAGTGAGGCCAGACATAAATCTTAGGCAGCACAAGTTAGCAGCTCTGTGTGCAGTGGAGTTCTGCCTCCAAAAGGTAAAATCTGGATTGCTGAGAAGATTACAGGTGTCAGCCTTACAGTTTCATTTGAAGAAATTAGTGTGTTTTTGCACAAGATTCAGTATGCATTGATTTCTTTAAAAAAAAAAACACCAGAAATACTGAGTGTCATCAAATACGAGGTTCTGCTGGTGGCCCTGCATTTCTAAAACTCAATCTGAAAACCCAATGCCTCCAAAAAGAGGGCAAACCCACCTAATATCACATTTAACAGCATAGCAGTAGATCTAAATGCAAGTGCAAGGAAAGTGAGACTGCCAATAAATATGAGACTATAATAGCTGTAAATGCCTTGCCTTTAGGAACATCTAATTTACTGTTTAAGGCAGGCTCTCAGTCTCCTGTTTGCTCTCCTCTGGGTCCCATCAGCTGTGACTGCATGAACACAAAGCTTAGGCTGCTCTCAAGGAAGAGCTGAGCAGATTAGGTCTATTCTAATCTCCAAGCAAAGCTTGTGTCTCGAGCAGGATTTTTCCACTCTTTTATGTGTTGTGTGCAGGAGATGTGCTGGGGTGAGCTGCCTCTCCTCAGAGCAATTCAGATGAACATTCAGCCCAAACTGGTTTGCAGGAGACACTGACATTTCTCATCCAGCCACGTCTCTTCTTTAAAGTGTTTTAAAATCCATTAAAGCCAGAGCTCATATGCTTGGGAGGGTCCCCTGACACACACGTGGTCGGTGCAGTTTTACACTGCCTGCAGACACAGCTCAAAAACAGGAGTGAAAATTTCCTATTCACTTCATGTGTTTGCTGTGGGTAGTAGTGATAATTAACCAGAGAGATGTAAATTTATTTCATAATGGATAATTTCAGTGGAAACTTCCAGCTGTCCTGAAACTGGTTTGTGCCTGGAATTGAGACTAGAACCTGGCATTTTCCACCCTCCATTCTCAATACTCCCCAGATGTATTCATTCCCTGACCCCTGTGCACTGGAGAGTTTGACTGGTGACAAAAACTACTCCAAAAATCATAGTAGCTGTTCTGTCAGCTGAGCTGTCCAACTTGGAAATACATCCATAACCAGAAGGCTGCTGGCTGAGTGGCTTAAACATTGAATGGTAGTTTAATTATACATTTTACTCTCTAATCTGAAGTTTGCATGTATATACCTATGCAAATAAAGTCATATTTTAAAGTATTATATTTATGGGTAACAGTACAGCTTAGGAAAGAGGAAATTGAAGTTTTCAATCAACTGTTACTTGCAGTAACACTCAGTTAAACAGAACCACTCCACACATGGAGCCCCAGTGACAAAATTCAGCCTCACCCATTTGTGTGCAAACACCAAAGACAACATTATTTGTGTTTGCACACAAAGAAATAATCTTTGCTTTGCTGCCATCCAAGGCACATTAAGCCTGCAGAGCAGAGGCAGGGACCACAGTGTGCTGACTAGAGAAGACATTTCCAAAACTCCCTCTGCATCACAGCAATTAAGGGAATTAGATGGTGATGACCCTTTGAATCCAACCCAGGACATTGTTTGGGTGTGGGAAAAATTAGAGTGAAAATTTGTGTTATATCTACAGCCCAGCAGACCTCTCCTGGCCTGGCTGGTGCTTGGGCTGTTCCCATCATTTGGGTTTTCCCTGGCTGTGCTCTGTGGCAGTTTCTCCCTGGCAATGCCTTTCCTGGACAGGGAACCCAGCAGGATTCAGATCAGGTGGCTGGAAACACAAATTCCCTTCCAAAGCTCTGTGGCTCCTGGGCTTTACCTGAGCTGGCAAGTACAGAGGTAATCCCCTGTATTTCTGTACCAATCCAGGGAACTGAAAAGGGAGCTTTTTGGGGGGAAAAAGGTGTGAAGTGATGCTCTGCCATGAGCAACGTGCTCTCAGCAGCCACAGCCACCACGTGCAGCTTGCAGGGCACACAACTCTGCCTGTAAGGCCAAGATCCATTGCACTCAGTTCTGTCCTAAAGATTTAATCACAGATCTTGATGGGTTTGCCCCTTTTTTCTTTCTTTTTCCCCTCAAATTGCTTTTTCTGCACATGAAAAAATTACAAAGTAATTGAAACTGGAGGTAAAAAACTTCCAAATTTGTTAAGTCCTTGCCATGTCATAGTTATCCTGTGAGAAAGAGTCCAGATGCAATATTCTTACTTTCCCAATGAACACAGAACTAGGTTTGAAGTAAAAATTACAATATACAGATTCAGGAATTCTCTTTTTTACATTTCCTGTGATCAGACAATGCAATGCAGCCCTCCCTAAAATGAGACAAAAAGCCATTCTATGCTGAAATGCTAAGTGCCTTTCATATTCACAAATTCCTCAGCTCATTTTTCAAGGAGAATCTCTTGCAGAAACATTACAAACCCATTTTCTTCCCCTTTCATCTTTGTGAAACAGCACATTATTTCCATGCAGGGAGCTGAGGTGCAAGGGCATTAAAATCCAAACAGAGTCATTATGGTGACTGAGCAAGCAGGAGTCCTTTCTAACTAAACCCAGCTGCAAATCTCTTGTTTCAGACCATGACACCTTGGAAGCTCCATGGACTCAACAAAGGCTGAGGAATTTCATCCTCTGCCCAAACAAAGTAATAAAGTACATAATCCCATTGCAAGGAAAATGAGGCTGAAATGGCAGACTTTGATACAGAGAGAGCAGAAATGCTGGGCCAAGCTAAATTATCTCTATAGTTTTTATACTATATTTGACAGCTGCTAGCAATGCTCATTCAAATGGGAAAAGGATCTTTGATACTCTATTTCCAGTAATACATTTTTGACACACAGACAGTAATTATAAAAATAAGTTGATGCATAGGGACAATTAAGAAATTTAAGCCTCAAGCATCTATTACATTTTTCATTCTAAACAGTGAAAACTCAGTACCAAAACTCCCAATATTGCAAAACATGGTGAATTCTTCTATAGTGTTTTGAAGGCAGACAAACAGATATTTCCCTGCAGTCTGAACTGAGCATTTCCACAGTGAATCCAGGAGGTCTTGTTCTTCTGAGAAACAAGGTGTGCTAAGGAATGAATCTGCAGTACTAAGTGGGCTCTGGTCACCTTGAAGCATAGCTTGGTTTCCCTAAAAAATATATCCAGCATTTCCTATTCAAGTGTCCCAAATCCCAGCAGAGGTGGCTTGCTTTAAAAAGCATCATTCTTAAAATGCAACCCATGAGAAGACACTTGGGAGCACACTGAGCTGTGGGCTGCTAGAGCCAAGTCTCAGCCAATAATCACCTGTTGAAGCTTCAGGAAGAAAGCAATTAACACCAAAATTACAATGTGGAAGCAAAGAAATTTATTCTTTAAAAAGAAAGAAACAAACAAGAAAAACCACTTCAAAGGGAAAATTACTTTGGAAAACTAAAGTGCTGAACAACAGTGTTAGCAGTTTAGTCCATCTTAGGAAGACCTGGCATTTATTTTGATCAAACAATCCAGTGGATCATGGAATTATGGAACTGTTTGGGTTGGAAGGACCTTAAAGCCCATCCAGTGCCACCCCCTGCCATGGCAGGGACATCTTCCACTGTCCCAGGTTGCTCCAAGCCCTGTCCAGCCTGGCCTTGGACACTCCCAGGGATCCAGGGGCAGCCACAGCTTCTCTGGGCACCCTGTGCCAGGGCCTCCCCACTCTCCCAGGGAACAATTCCTTCCCAATATCCATCTGACCCTGCCATCCTTCAGTTTAAAGCCACCCTGCCTTGTCCTATCGCTGCATGTCCCTGGCCAAAGGATAGAAGAAACCTTCACCACAGTCACCATGGCATAGAGGTCTCTGCCAAGTGCCCACCTTCAACCCCAAGAAATCAAACCAGGATATAAAATCTCCCAGGAAACTGGGTGTGCACAGTTAGAAATGGGGATATCTTTAGCCTGAAGACAGACTTAACACTTAAAAGCAATATATTTTCCACTTTCCATAATTGAAAATATTTATTAGTGGTTGTCCACTTCTTAAAAGTAAATTCCATCTAAAATTTATAAAACAACTCTTTTGTGTTTAGCCATTGAAATATTTTGCATTTGATGATACAGTTATAAATTAATTGCAGCAGGAACAGATCTAAGAAGAAAAATTAACAGGTTAGAGCTCTTATCTGGGATTCAGCAGATCTAAGTTCAAAGCCACACTGAGCCCCAGGCTTTCAGCTTAACCTCAGGCAATTCATTTAACCTCCCCTGTACCTCTATTACTCATCTGTGCTATACTGTATTTAATAAGAATGTCACAATGCTTCTTAAGTACACTGTTTATATGGTAAACATGCAAAAAACTCTGGCACTGGGATCTATGTGGGTACCTATAGACAGGCACAAGATAAAAACCCAGACATTTCTCAACAGAACCTTCAGGCACAAACAGTATTTCCTCTCAAAAAGAGAGTAAAAAGAACCACATCTCCCAAAAGCCCAAGAATTGTCATAAAAGAACTGTCAGAAAGAAGACAGAGCAAACTTTTCTCTCAGTATCAGTAGCCTCAGTGCAAGAGTACAATAAATGAGAGATATAGGTTTGCAGAAAGCCAGCTCAGAGGGAAAAATCACCTTAATTTCAGACAACAAAAGAGAAATGAGAGAAGACAAAACCAATTGGTTCTACTCCCGTGTTATGGATGGGGAAATCAGTTATTCCCTGCCTTTCCAGAAGGAGCTGTGCTGGAAACAACACCACAGTGCCTGTGGTTGCCAAAGGGGAGGCTGAGGTGGTGCTGGTCAGTGACAGCAGAGCAAATATCTTCAGGAGAGGCATTTTGTATTTTCCACCCATCCTGATGCATCAAGCCCTTTGCAAAGGGAAATCTGGGCACAGTCCTGGCAGAGGAGCCCAGGACACAGAGGAGAGGGGGGATTTTGAATCATGATGAGAAAGCCAAAAATAACAATCAGCAGTTTTCTGATAAACTTAGCACTTTCAGTAACCCCTGGTCAAGGTTGGCAGGTAATAACACACAGTGTACTTTATCAGATAAAACAGATTAACCTTATGGGGCTGAGCCACATATTAGATTTCCCAATAAATGGCTGTGATTTACCAGTCTAGGAGGGCTGAGGAGGGAATGCAGAGCAAAGACCTGCACTTTGCTTCCTTACAGCCCTGCCACAACACAGCTCCTGTGCAGAGCCAAGAACTGATCAAACAAACCCATGGAAGATGCTCAGACATGCTACTGGAAACAAATCACTTCACTTAACTGAGCTGCCTCTCTGAAAGAGAGAAACCTGAAGAAACACAGAGGAATTTCAAAAGAAGACACCCCTAACAGACCCCATGGGCGGCAGCACGAGCAAGCTGGCTGAGAAAGCAGATTCAGCTGCTAAAGCAAATGGAATTCACATTTAGTTAGTGGAAATCTACTGGATACCCGAGGGTGATGAACATTAAACAGTGTGAAATTTTATTGCATTTTTCTGCTCCCCTCCTGGGATTTTTATGACGATAACCATTTTTTGCATATAAACAGTGTGAGCTCCAAAAGCTTCATTTTAATCGAAGATGTTCCATTAAAATTTAACATGCACCAAAGGTTTGAGTGCTGAGGCTGCCTTGTGAAGAATGTCATATTTAAACAGTTGGTGAATTAAACCCAAGTTATGTTCTGCATGGTAAGGTGACTTACCCAGCAGGTTCTGAGCACAGTGAATTTGCTCTGCCGATAATTTGCAATGTATTTGAATATTCCTGGTGTAGAGAAACTTAACTGTCTTGTCATGCAGAAGATGGATTTCCTGAACACCCACCTACATTGTTAACATTTGTACATCACCACACTTTGCACTGAGTACACAAATATTCCATTTTATAAAGACTGTTGCTATTCCTCAAAAAAAGCCCAATCTCAGCAGTCTCTCTGGGTCAGACCAAATCTAATCTAGCCCAGCACTCCACCTTCAACAGCAGCCAAGGCAGATGTCTTTGGAAAAATACAAGAGCAGGACAAAGGCATATCAGAACTTCTGCAGGATATTCTCCATGTTTCCAGCAACTTCCATCTCAGAGTCTTTTTGAATCAAAGGTGGTACCTCTGTAATAATAAACCAAAAGGTATTTTTCTTCTTTTGTTGTTCTCACTCCCTTTTTAAACTTTGTTACTGTCCTACTGTACAGTATCCCAAAATTTAATCCTACCCATCATGATGTGCTGTTTCGCACCTGCAGATTTTATTTGCTGGTCTCCAGTTCCTGTAGCACAGACAGACCCTCAACTTTATAAAAAACTCTGTTTTCCTGAACACAAAAAGACAGTAATAAGAAAACACGCAGAGGAAGTTGAAGTGATAAAAATGCACATCCACACAGTGAAGAGACAGGCAATTCTTCACTAAGCAGATATCCTACCTGGCTGCAGGAACCACTGCAGAGAAATGAACAAAAATTCACAATAAATTAAATTATTTTAACACATTTTTTACAGGTAGCACACAGATAACAAATCTCTAAAGAAAATCCCAAAGCAGATTACAACTGGGTTTTTATAGCCCCAAGTATCTGAGAAGTTTTATGAGACAGAGGAGAGAGTCAGCAGCTGCACAGAACACCTTTCATTTAAAAGACAGGATAATAAATGAATATAAACACGATGGAAGGAACAAGGAAAATAAATACTGTCTTGTTGTCCTTAGTCATGCTTACAGCTTAAAAGGCAGGTTGGGGGCTGCAGTTATAATGCATCCAAAACCTAACCAGCAATTGGATTTTAAGCAAGGAAGACAAATAGCAAATGAAAGGGACTACATGAATAAAATGTCTGTGTGTAAAAGGATGGGAAAAACAAAAGGGAAGAAGCAGCTCAGCACTGTGAGCAGCTCAGATTTTAGGGGAAATGAAAAGGTGATAATAAAAGGGGACTAGAAACCAGTGAAATGTATGCAAAGAATGAACCACAGTTGGTACTGAAATTCGAGCACCAGTCAAGAAATGCTGCAGTCAAGACACTACAGAAGTCACTCTGGATAAGAAAGCCCCCCTGAACTCAGAAGATTTAGAGGAATGTGCTCTCAGGGTGATCACAAAGAGGTGGAAAAGCTTACCTGGTACTTCCTGCTTCCCAAAAACACTGCCTCAGAGTAAGGGAGTACTGAAAACACGGGAACAGAGTTTCCTCTGCAACTTTACAAAAGGAAACTTGGGAATACTCAGTAGGGAATGACCTTGCATAGACAGAACGTGCTGGTACTTTGTCCTGAAGCCCCAGCACAAAGCTTAGAGCACTGAGAATTAACAGGACCTGGGAGAGAAGCAGCACAGGAAACCCTCACCCCAAACTGAATGGACACCCTCTCACTTGCTTAGACAACAATCCAAATAAAAGACACAAAGGAAGATTTCATCCCCACTTAGATTCCTTTATTCAAAAGAAAGTGTCTTCTACTGCCTTCCATCTCTGAATCCAGGAAAGAAAAAACACAAATCATTTCTGTCAGCTCTAAGACAACTCAGAGCAAGTGATGGGAAGCAGATGGAACCAGAAAGTTTCTGCACCAAAGCACAGTTTCCTGTACCTCAAAATTTCTCCCACTGCCTTCTTTTTGTTTGTTTTAGTTTTTGTTGGGTTGGTTTGTGTTTTTTTGGAGCATCTATTGATTTTCCTCCTCCTCCTTCAGGGAATATTCACAGATCTGCAAAGCCACCTCTAACAGCAACATTAGCTGAAGCAAAAAATGAAATTTACACTTGACTGCCTTCTTCAACAATGTGCAATCACCATTTAATAGGAAAATGGAGCAGAGTGCAAACAGGAAGAGGAAAGGCCTGATTAAAACCCAGCCGTCCCCGAGCTGATGATGCCCCCGCTGCGGAAACAAGGCACAGGCTGAGCCAGGAGCAGCAGGAGCTCAGCACAGATCTGAGCCCCCCAGCACTGACAAACTCTCAGAACTGCAGGAGAGGGGCCAGGGGAGGGATTTGCATTGAGGAGAGGGGTGCTGGCACCACGATACATCAGCCTGCTTCCCTCACTGCCAAGGAGCACAAAGCAGGTTGTGAATCCTTTTCGTTCGCTACCAAAGCCAAACCCACCAGGAGAAGGCAAGAAATGAGCTCTGAGCTCTGCCCAGCAGTGACAGGGCCCATCCTTCTCTACTCAAAGACAACAGGATTTGGGCACAGCTCCACTGCCCAAAGAGGGGCACATCTCATCCAGGAGGAGCTGACTTCAGCGACCTCTCAAGCCCTGCCCCTGCTCCAGCACCCCCTTTGAGCCAGGATATTTAAGAATATTCAACTCACAGCACTGACAAAAACATCTGCCTTCACACTCAGACCATACCTGACAGGTTGATCCTTTTTTGTTGTTATCATTGTTGTTGTTTTCATTTTTATCATTTATATTACAGATCTCTTATTAATGGATTCTCATTTACACATGTCAGGAAGTGAAAGAAATCACCTAATTACCTGCTTTTCCCATCAGTTATGGAACAGGGCTAACAATTTTCTTTCCAATCCTTTCTATTCTTTCTTTTTATATATGTGATTTACCATCTCCTGTCAGCTGCAAGCTGGAAGAATCATTTTCTAATTATCAAGATTTCTCACACACCAACTTTGAATTATTTGGCTTTTTTTTTTCCTCTTAAATTAGAAAAATATTCCTTTGAAACAATGTTTCATTTTCAATTGGCTCTGAGAAAAGTCTGAATTTCTGCTTAGCTTTTAATTGATATTCACAATACATTATTAATGACAAAACCAAAAGAATATGATTAGAGCAAACAAGTAAACAACCACATTTTTGTTATGTTCTGGCAATGTGAATAAAATTAAAAGAAAAAGAGTTTAATTTTCTTAAGCTAGGCAGAAACTTTACCCTTTTATTTTACCAAGTACAGTTTTATTTGTAAGATGAGAGAACTTTAAAAACTGCATTTTGTTGTTAGCTTACTGCCTCTGAATGTTAAATTATACATTTATGAGCAGGTTGGTGCTGTGATGCTACAAACCAGAACACAGCAAGATAACAGCACTGGGGGATGAATGTCTCCCACAACCCTCCAACCAGAGCAGAAGTTAACACCAAATATTCCAGTCACAGTGGGGTACCATTTGCCCTGCTCCAGTGAGTGCTTCCAGAACATCTGATTTTCATAAACCTGCACATCCACGTGGTTTTGCACCTCGCCTCCCTCCTGGAGTTATTCTGCTGAGCTGAAGGCAACTAACCCTCCCCAAAGTGAACAAATTGAGACATTTCATGGGTAAAACCAGCTGTAATCACACCTTCTAGCAGAGCTCATACCTACAACGGGCTCCTTAAGCAGCTGTCTGGATGTCAATTATTAGGAAAAGAAATCTGCTCCCCAAAGGGGCTTCTAGAGCCTCAGACAGGGAGAAATTCCACTGCACCCAGGAGAAAAGATGCCAGGAGGCAAAGGGCACTGCTGACTTCAAATTCACTCCTGTTTGCCCTCACAAGAACTGAAATTACTGACAGCACCTCACTCATGCACGCTGTGGAGGTGCAGTAGCTGCAGCAGGACCCATCTAAACTGAAATTGTAGATCCCTTCTAGATCCCTGCACTGATACCACACAAGATAAAAAACCACTACAGACAATCTTCAGAGCAAAACCTTCCAGAGAAGTATCACAGGGAAAGGAGCAGGCTGCTTACATCTAGAAAACTAAAAGATAAAGATAGGAATTTATCTAATCAGCTGCCTGGGGCAAAACATCCAGGCTGAGATAAGTAATGATCAGAGTTTCACTGCCCAGCTGCATGACAGGCAGTATCTGTTATTACAGGCACTGAGGCCTATTACAGCAAAGCTGTATTGAGCATGGATGGATCATCCCCCAGCTGAAGGGAATGTGGGAGGAATGCCAGGAAGAATCAGGGTCTGAGCACTCCAGAGCTCAGGGATTTAACCCAGGCCAGCAGTGCCAGGTCCCAGCTCTGCCTGGGAATTCCGCATCCAATGTAGGAGAGCAAATCCTGGGAAGATTCCACCTGCCAAAAACCAGATTTGTTTTGCTCATGGACAGCAAGGTTTACCTCAGAGCACTGCTGGGAAGAGTGAGCAGAGTAAGGAGAGCAGGAACACAAGGCTGGGGAGGATGACCCAGGTGTGATCAACCAAACACAGACACAAAGTCCTTACTGAGAGATGTTACTCCAGAGGACAGGACAATCCAAACAGTTACACTCAGAAGCATTTCAGCCACAACTTATCTCTTGAAAAAGCCTTATATTAAATAATTAAATGCATCAGGAATAAAACTCCAGTTGTATATTTTATAATCAGTTCTGTTAAGCCAACTGTTTCAGTAATTGACTTCATACCTGGGTAAGTTCTCAACCTAAAAATGTCATTACTTTATTCTTACGCATCTAATTCCAGCATTCCCAACATATTTAACATAAAACACAAGTTCCACACCTCAGAAACCAGGTGAATCCAAAGCTGGATAGCAAAACCTGACAGGAACCAGCAGCATCTCTTTTGGGTTTAGGGGTGTCTGGGTTGTTTGGGGATTTTTTGGTTGGTTGGTTGTGGGTTTGTTCTCTGGTCAGTTTGGTTCTGTTTTGCATTTTAATGTGATGTGGGTGCTGGAAGGTCCCAGCTTCTGGAGCATTACAGAGGATCAGTGCCCCAGAACTGGGACTCCTCCCTTATCCCACTCCCAGGCAGAAGCCACAGGCTGCAACACTTTGATGCTTCTCTACCCACACGGCAAAAGATTTAACCTAATCTGTAGGGAATGAACTCAAAACGCCAGCATCTTGTAAGTGAAAAGATTAATCCTGCTTTGAATTAGATCCAGCACAATGACACACACAGGCCAGCAAATTTTGCAGCAGTGCCTGGAGTTTTGAGTAACAGAGATGATTTCTCCCTCTCCAATATGTTCCACTTGGGTTCTCACACCCCTCCCATCACCACAGCACCAAGAGTGGAGCAGGAGCAGAGCAGGAGCAGCACTGACACGTGGCACACAGCTGCTGGGTGTCTTCCCTTCTTGCTGCCTGAAGCAGCAACCAGTTTTAATTCATCACCTATTTCTCAAACTATTAGAGGATTGGTGAAGTTATTTTGATTATGGAGGGTAATATCAAAATAGATGCTCAGCTGAGAAAGGGGGAGTTGGGTTTACATCCAGACAGAGGAATTTTTAACAACCCAGAGAAAATTGGTGTGGGTATAAAGCAGCCCTGACATCCACAGGAAGCTGCACTGTAGCTCCAGACTCTTCCCAAACACTTCACTCTGCAAGGCAGCAGCATCTCCAGCAATATTAATAATTCATTTCCACAGTAGCTGTTAACCCAAGAGCTGCTTTGAGGCAAATATGGAGAAAGGCTGAAGACAAATGGTGCTACCATAAGGCAACAGATACAGCAAAAGAAAAACACACTTAATGACAATAACCCATTCTCTGGGGGGCTCAATCCACTTCTGAAAGACTGTATTTTGATTAATTCAAGCAGTTATTTATCTGCATATTGTTGTTCTGATCGAAAGGCCAGCTCATCAAAAGGTGAAAGGACAGGATAATAGTTTAACATTTCAAAAATTCTATTTAAAAAACTATGAACACTCTCAAAAAGACAAGAATTATACTTGTTTAAACAACTGGACTCCCTGCCACAAAGAAGACTCAAGAGTTTAATACATTTTATAATATAGGACAAATAAAAAAGCCCCAAAGGCTTCCTACCTATGAGCAATACAAGAACAAATTAAATTGTACAGGAAAAATAGAAAGGAATTCTCTCCTTTCTTTTCTAGTAGGTCTCTGAACCTTCCCTTTACAAAACTACCCTGGGTGACTGACATTGTGCTAAGCTCTCAGTCACACAGAGACAAAATTTATACTTATGTGACAGAGAGAATCAATCAGACACTGGGTTGGACACACCACAGGCAAACTGAAAAGCCCAGGCAATGGCTTTTCATTCTGAGCCTCAGCACACACCAAGCACCCCTGTGCAGGCTTTTAGGGGAGCTTCTCCAGTGTCCCAGTTAGGATTTAAATTGACTTGAAGTGTCTCTGATCCAGAGCCTGGTCTGTCCTCCACACACCTGTGGCACAGGAGCTCTTCTCATCTAACAGAAACTGGAGAATCAATCACAGCTATTGACTTGGCATTCATCACAGATCTGATCTGAACCTGAAAGGATGGTTTGATTGTGCTCCTAAAGCCAGACTGATCTGCACTAAGATCCATCTGAAACAGAACCATTTGCCTTGAGATGTTCTAGTGGATAATCAGAGTTTTCCAGGAAATGGAATTGTGTCTTCCAACAGTGAAAAATTTGGATCACACTTTCATCATTTTGAGTTCTTTTTAATGCAGCTGATTAAAAGAAGATCACCTTCTATTTCTAGATAAAGCTGTATTTCTTCACTCCTAAGTACAGCTTACCAACCTGGCAACTACAAGCAACAAGCATCTGGACTTTATCTGCTGTTCCTGACCTCCAGCTGTGCTGTTACACTTTGTCCTGCCTGAAATACTCAGCCACCACCCACTCTCCTGCCAGCACACTGCTTTGGGGGACCATGCCAAAAACATAATTAAAAAATGATGGTATTAGATGGTAGAGTCAATCTTTACAAGGGGAAAGCAGCCACTTGTTTTGGTTTGTGTTTTATGGTTCGTTGGTCTGGTTCCTTTTTTAAACACGCTGTATTATATAACAAAATAATATCCTGTTTATTTCAGATGTAAACACATTTACATGTATACACATGTGTGTATTTACATCATGAATCCCACCTCTTGATCTCACAAGTCTGGGGGATCTGTAGGAAAGCAACATTTATCCCCTGTGGAACTCCATGACACACACATGGAATGAACACACAAGAGAACTCTGCTGGCAAACACATCAAACACTCACAAAGTTTTCTTTCAATCTGACATGAGCACAGAAAATAAAACCAAGGTTACCACACTCAGATCCTATCACAGCTTCTTTGACTTTATCCCCAAACTGAACATGCTTGGAGATTTTTATTTTTTTGTTTTTATTCTGCGCCTGGAAATTTTAATATAAATGTTATTGTACATTTGAAAACAGCACAAACTTGAGGGATTATATCAAATCAATTCCGCTGGGATTTGTGTCCTCTCTAAGCCCCTATTCAGTCTCAATCTCATTAACATACCAGGCTTAATTGGCATTTCATCCCTGCATTGTGTCTCCAAAATGAACAAGGTGTAATTATGTTAAAAAGAGCACTTGAACGGTTTCAGTTGAATTCCTGTCATTCATCGGCCTCAGAATGAACGCAGATGTTCCATTGCGGGACACAGCCAGCGAGGAGCAGCTTTGGAGCCACACTTCTGAGCTGAAAACTTGGTGGTAACAAAGTTATTTAAGTGAAACGTAAACCACAGTATTTTCCTCCTTTGTTTCAGTGGCTATACAACATTAACTTTCAAAAGCTGGTTCTGCTTAATTTGATTTTTCATTTTCAAATGAACAGCTGTGTTTAAGTCTAAAAGCCCTTTGTTTAAGCATACAGAGCCCCAGAAAAGGTTTGAACAAAGCATCTTTCTGTAAACACTTGATTACCAGGAAAGGCCTGGCTTCCAAAGTAATCTCGGGGTGCTTTTGCTCTGGGTTCTCTTTTAAAGGAAAAAAAAATTGCATCACTTCTCAGATGTCAAACAACAAAAGCAACAAATGTCTTACTAATTGCATGGGCTTCTTGTAGTCAAGGTAAATAAGGGAAGACAGAAGAGGATTTTCCAAATGGCCATTTCCCATCCTTTTTTTCCCCCTTTCCCCAGTTGCAGACACAAACCCACCTTAATGAAAACCACAACATTTATATTGTTCAGACAATCAACCACTGCAGAGTTTTGTGATCAGACAGGTCCTCTTAATACTGACAGTTCCCAGACACAGGGAATATTTGTATAAGATATGCTACTTTAATCAATATTTAGGTTGTCAGAGAAGAGTCATTTAATATGAGTTCTTAATCAAACATAACTGAACATTAAGAAAAAGGCTCAGTGGGAGAGCCCAAGTATTTGCCCAAACTTCCAGTTTCAACATTTATTTTGTTAGTGCTGTACTCCCCTTTTCATGGTTCTTGTGTGGAAGCAAATGCTTAAGGATAAATCTCTTTATTAAGATTAGTAAGCTTTCTTAAGTGATTACAGCTGGAAGTACTTTGGATATTTAAACATAACTCCCAGTTCACTTCCTATTGTATTTTCCCAACTATGAAACATGAAAAATACATCATCTATTGTATAAATTCTGTAATTACCTAATTACATGGCATCAGGTAAATACGTGACAATTTAGAATAGTAGGTAAACATGTAATTAGGGAATTAAGATTTATTATTCAGAATGCATAATAATGATGACTGAATCAAAGGTGCATCCAATCAAAGCAGAAGCACCTCAGTGGTGGCTCTTAATTCACACTAAAAGGTGACTGAGTGAGATATCCAAATGCACCCTGAGTAATTCATTCACAAACTGATTTTTTTTAAAATCCTGTAAAGGTTCTGGTCAAAATTAGCATGATGGAAAATCTTTAATAAAAGCACCGACAGCATTTGGAAATACTGATGTCTTTTTAATGGAGTTATAGCAGTTAATGCTGCTTTATCAAAATGTGACATGGATTTGGAAATCTCAATGGAAATTCCTCCTAGCAGGTACTAATACACAACACTGTGCCTTTATCATCTTAAAGGAAAAGAACATTAAATGCTATTGTATCACTTTGTAAGCAAAGTATATCAGTTCTAAGTTATTCTCATTAAAAAAAAAAATTAAAATAACTATACTCACCTCTGGGTACAAACTCCATACTTTTGGGATTTTTTAATCATTATTATTGAAAATCAAGACAGACAATCACTGTATATCTTTTTCCTCCTCTACAATACCTATTTACAAAACTCATCTCCACAGGATAGAGAGCAGACATCTCAAGGATAACTCTCTTCTTACAAGTTTTGTGAAAATAAGCAGCTGGTGAGGAGACAATTTGGAATTCACAAATTCACCCTTAATCTAGTCCCTGATCTAATTGGTGGTGTTGAATACAGCAGCACACATGCTGCTATCCAAAATACTCTGTAGGAAAAGAGCAATGGGGAGAAAAGGATGGTTGTTTTTCAGGCTAATGAAGAATCAACAGAAAAATTAAGCCAAATTCAGTTTAAAGAAAGCTAATTAACCAAGACAGAGAAACCCACAGGAAATTAAAGCTGTTTCATTGTTCATGAAAATGTTTGTTTGGTCATTCTGATCAGAGCTGCTAAAAGGTCTGTTCAATATTTGAAACGCTGGAAGTATTTTTCCCAGAGGAGTGAGACACCTCAGCTCAGAGCCATTCAGGCTCCAGCATCCTGGGCAGTGTGAGCCCAAACACAGGTGTGGTCCAGCTCTTCTCTGGACTGAAGCCACCCTGCCTGGAGACAGTGTTCCCACCACTGAACATGAAATCACAGACTGGTTTGGGTTGGAAGGGGCCTTAAAGATGATCTCCTTCCACCCCCTGCCATGGCAGGGACACCTCCCACCATCCCAGGCTGCTCCAAGCCCTGTCCAGCCTGGCCTTGGACACTCCCAGGGATGGGGAGTCCACAACCTCTCTGGGCACTTCCCCTTCCTTTCTCTACTGATGTACACAGGAAAAGCATAAAAGCAGGAGAAGCTGAACAAGGAAAAAATTTCAAGTTTATCTTCAATGAAGCCAGATTTAATATACCCCAAAATGTATTCACTGATTGCCAGTAATAAAAGTCTGTTTATTCCATGCTACTGTAACTTGGGAGCTAGAAATTATCTCCAGCAATACCGTTATGTTTAGTATTCAAAACCTATAAACAACATACGACCCTCTGGGCTTGGAAACAAGTCCAAAATCTGATCTGTGTTTTCACTACAATATTGCATTTATGGCCATACAGTGCAGTTTGAATATGAGCAGTTTTAAAGCCACCTGCTGTTGCAAAAGTTGTTTTCCATAATTAAATATCTTCATATCAAAGTCATCCAGGTCATCTAAAAACATGTGGTTTTCTCTCACACACATAATCAAAGTCAGCATATGCTATGAAATAAAACCATAGCTATAAGAGCATCAGCAACATAATGTCATGAAAATGATTATTGCAAATCTCAAAACCTCAGAAAAAGCAAGACCTTATCTTACATCACTGTCTTCATTCAAGTAACAGCTGCCATAAACTTGAAACGATCCTCAATGCCAATTGCACATTTTATTATCTCCTGTGACTGTGCTTTTCACCAGGGTGTAGCATCACATCCCTGAAAGAGCTCAGGAGCAGGCTGGATGGGGCTTGGAGCAGCCTGGGGTAGTGCACATGGACATGGGCAGGGGTTGGGACAAGATGATCTTCAAGGTCCCTCCCAGCCCAAACCATTCTGTGATTCTGTGATTTATCCTGCTAAACCACATCACAAACCTGCCACAGACACAGGAAGGCAGCAAGTCTGTCTGTCTGTCTGCTCAGGAGGTGGGGGTGACCCACACCTTGTCCCAGGGAGTACAAACACCTCCATCCACAGGGAATGTGAGGCAATGAGTGGCAATCCCAAACCTGTGTGAAGCCCAGGGAAAAGGCTGCAATGGTTCAAAGACTATTGAAATAGTTCCTATGGTCTGCAATTCACCCCTGCCCTTGCCTGGAAATTCATGGAGAAGCAAAAAGCATCAGCTAAACATCCTAAATGCCACACACAGTCCCCAAGTGCCAGGAGAACCATCCACTTTAATGAAAGCTGTGAAAATCAAAAGCCATGCAGTTCAGCTGCTGAAAAATTAATGAACCTGCTATAAGATTTTAGGTAAGAGACTACACAGGTATGCACAGAAAATACACAGACAAGTCATGCAAATATGGGCTTCAAATAAGAGTTCTGAGCCTGCTCTTTAATTCTCTAACTCTTAAAAGTCAACTTGTCCAGGATTCAGGGTAAAGCAAATAGAAGTGCACAGAAAGTTTCTAACAAAGAGCTGGGAAGGCTCCAAACCAGTCTGGCTTCCCTGTGAAATCCAACATGCTAAACTGGCAGCATAAATCAATGAAGAGAGGGAGGGGGGTAAGGAACAGCATTAGCCAAAAGCTTGCTTAACACAGAGCAAATGGAAATGCAGAGTTCTGGGAACACCAGTGAGTGCAGTCAAAGAGGGAAAAAAGATCAACATTTACCTACAGAAAACACTGAAAGCCCACAAAGACAGAACAGT
Source organism: Notiomystis cincta (assembly GCA_013398075.1). Taxonomy (NCBI): domain Eukaryota; kingdom Metazoa; phylum Chordata; class Aves; order Passeriformes; family Notiomystidae; genus Notiomystis; species Notiomystis cincta. Next base: position 52,332 of record VZRX01011129.1, read on the forward strand.
TGTGTATAAAGTGATATTTTTACCAGAGATGAGAAAAATGCTTCTTTATCAAGACACAGGGTACTCTCCTTGTCTCTGAGGAAGATAAATTAGAATACCAACTGTGTGAGCAATCAATTTTCCAACCACATCAGGAGGTGGAGCTGGTATTGAATAGGCAACAGAAAAGACATGGGTAAGTCAGGTGTACTGAAAGCAACCAGAGAACCACATCTCAGTTATTTCCAACTACTGCCATTAAAAGCAATCCCACTGCAGCCCCTTACACAGGACAGGAGCTGGAAGAAGTATTTCCTAAAATTTCCAAAAAGTTCCAAAATTCAACTTGGTTTCAGGCACAGCAGCAGAAAATATAAGAAGCAGGAAAAAAAGAAGAAAAGAAACGAAGGCATCATTAAATTATAAAGCAAAATATTTTGGCATCAGATATTTTTAGCAGAAGTTGGCAGGAGATGACACTGAAGTAAATCACAAGTAGCAGAACTGAGAGAAAATTCTACAACTAAACAGAATTTGTGTTAATACTTCCTAGGATAAAAATTCAAGGAACTGGCAGAAGCTGCTCTGTAAGTCAGTTCTTGGCTACAATTCCATGTTTATAACTTCTAAATATTTTACCCAAGCTTTCATTATAGGTAACCAAATTAAATCAACAATAGACCAACTGTTCTGCTCTGGAAAAAACCCACCTGGAGTCACTGGGGGATGCATCAAAAGTTAAAAATGTCATCAATAGTGACACAGCCATATTGGTCTTTCCCTCAACTACAGATCAGAGGATGAAATGTAGCATTGAAAACCTCAATAAATCAATTTAAAGGATATGGAATGATCCCTACAGACCTGGGCTCTGGTCTAGAATGCAAGAGGTCTTTGCCAGGGCCTTCACTTCCATGGCAGTCATGGAAAAGTGCAAAACCCCAGCTGCAGAAAGGAAAAGTATTATTCCAGGAACTGGAAACCACTGGTGAGAAGACAATGGACAGAGTGAATCCATGTGATAATCCCCTGGGAATGCTCAGTCAGGCCTCCCTTGATGTGCTGAGCAGTTCCTGCTGAGAGGAGCAGCAGGCTGGTGATTTATAAAGCTTTTTTTTTCTTTTTTTTTTTTTTTAATGCCATCTGTACTATGCCAGGAAAAATTTAAGGAATCTTTTTTAGAAATGCCATGGAGAATTGAATATAATATTTCTTTAAATTTTAATGGAACATCAAAATGTTTGGGATTCCCCCCCTCCTCATATGGAAATCACAGTACATTGTTGGGAAGCAGGCTTTCAGGGTAGTTCTATTATTAAGTCATCATGAAAAATGTATCAAAGACAGTTCCACAAAACTAGTATTTATTTTCTCAAAAGTGAAAATACAACACTCAAAAAAATCCCAACCTATCAGTGTAAAACCATGCAAAAACACAATCTAACAGAACATTAACAAATAAAACCCAAAGTGGAACTGCTGTAGGAACAGAAAATCTGACAAGCTTCAATAGCTACATCCTCACAATAGAAAACCTTGCACACATCTTGGCCCAGCTGTTACACCATCCACTGACTTTCTGCCTGGCCATTTTCCAGGCAACTCAACAGCTGGAGTGCCCCAAAGGAAAGCCCTCACTTCTAAATTATATTAATATTAAAATATTAATTTCCAGAAGTCCCTTTTGCTGCCTAGTGCTGAGGTTTCTGGGGAGCACTGGTGACATCTTCTCCTCACAGGGATCACCTCAGTGTTCTCAGGACTGTCCTTGTGAAAGATGCTCCTCACTTGTGGCAGCCTAAAACACATGATGGAATAAGCACTGCTGGGGGGTATTTACCTCAAAAACTCTGAGGCCTTCACCAGTGCCAACACCTTTCCAGTGCTCTCTATGAGGCTTTCCAGAATATTCACTTTTCATCCATCATGGGATCTCTGATGCTCCCAGGCTGTGAGGTCATGATGCTTCACCTCTGACAATGCTAAAATTTTCATGACCTTGGAGCAGAAATCATTCCATTTTAAACCAAGACAGGGAAGAGACTGGTTAATCCTTGAGAGACACAAATCACAATCAAACCAGTGGGGAGGAGAGCTGCACCCACTGGGCTCCACTGACCATGGTGAATAAAGTCATGTATTTGACTCTTGTTTGAAATGCACATTTCCAGGGTGTATGTTCCCAGCAATTGCAGCTGGGTCAGGGAAGTTTGTGCCTCTCCATTCCCCATCCCTGTGCTAGCAGGGAGATATTCAATGTGCCCAGACAGATCCTCCATCATCCCCTGTCTCCCCTGGTGGATGAGGTCTCCTGACAGCAGCAGACACTCCCTGAGTGTGCCCATTTCCTCCACAGGCTGCTCCACCTTCACCTCACAGAACCAAAACACATTTCAGGAAGAAAGCACAAGCTCCTGGGAAGGAAGGATGCCACATCTGCAGCAATGCCTCCAGCTCACTGCCTGCCTCCCAAACAGCCCTGTGGGGAAAGGGAGGCAGGACCAGGCTGCCATGCTGGCTCTGAGGAGCTGCAGAACACAGCACTTGTATTTCAGAGACACCTCCCACATTCTCCCACATTTGGTTTATTAATAAGTCAATGGGACTTATTTACAGAATGTATTGATGACACCAGAGTTCCCAAATCTCCCACCAACCTCTGATCAGCAAGGGCTTTTATACCTTGCATGTTATAAATACAGCATCTTAAAAATTAAATAACAAGAAGCCCTTGAAAATTTTAGTGTGCTAGAAAAAAATATTTCAAGAACACAGCATCAAGCCCCAGCTTTATGGATGCTGTTAAGAAAACAGTTCTCATTCCTTTAAGGTTTTTTTTCCTTTTTTTCCATCAGCATTTCTGTCGCCCTCCTTTTGCCTGGGACAAAGTACCAAACTGGGTTTGCCAGCACAATGCACACCCATTCCTCAGCCTGGCTGTTCTCCTTAGGCACAAACAGCCTATAATCAAAAAGAAATAATAATCATAATACAAACAGCTGGATTCATATTCCCCTCTGCAGATTGCAAACCCATATATCTTCTGTACAAAGAGATGAACTCTGTATTTCTTAGGGCTAAATGGTATTTGTGTAAAGAAGGATTGCTCCATGCTGGGCTGATGGGTTTCACTTCTGTAGGGTATTATTTGGTAGTAACTCTTCTCTTACCAAAACACCTTTTTCCTCCAGATGAGGAGGGAAAAGCACAATAACAAGGTAAACACAAATATTTCAGACTCAAGGATTTAAGGGTTAAATACAACACCTATTTGTGCTTGTGAGATTAGGAAGTGCTGGCTTGCTACAGTGGCCCTTTCAGTTTATACTGGAAATGCTCAGTGTCTGTTAATACTCTCATGACTTTGCTTCCTGAAATATTCATCCATCCTGCATTGTAGCCTCAGTTTGTAAATGACATTTGATTTTTAATTCTGCAAATTACACGAGCAGTGACTCTCACCCTATTTTCCCCAATAATGAGCAGTGACTCAAAAACAAAAACCCATCCACTCCAATGGATGCAGCTTGCACTCATCAGTTCTCATCTCCTCGGTCAGACAGAGCACAGCCAGCCAGGCCACGGCACTAAATCCCTGCACAAACCCTTAAAGACAAGTCTGCAGCCACTGGGAGTTCAGATAAACTCAGTACAAATGATTTCTTCCTCTTCTGACAGCAAGTTGTTCCTTGATTCAACAGGAGAGGAACAGCCTCGCTCCACAACACAGCTCGTGCACCAATCAAATTAATTCTGTTTATTGTCTGAGTTCTGAGATTTTCTCTTCCTCCCTACACCTTATCCCAATTAGCCTTTTCAGCTGTCAGGGCCCTGGGTGGCAAAGGGAAAACTCAGAATACTGAGGCATTACCAAAATGCTCTGCCAGAGCAGCAGCAGGCTGGCTGAAAACCCAAGCTGCTTGCAGGGAATGTTGGCGGACTTTGCAGCCCCAAAAAAGACAAGGCAGCCTACATGTCCCTTCAGATAAACTTGAGCTGGTAAATTAGTGCCAAGGAATCAAGGAACTGATTTTAAAGTGCAACAAAATACTTGAAAGGAGCAGATAAACACGAGCACAAACACTGCTGGGGTGATGTAAACAGTGTTACTTTAACTTCTTTTATTTGCCTTCTTTACACAACAACTAAAATACACAACTATCAACAAAGAAACCTCTGACTTTCCAGCTCAACACGTCTCCCTGTCTATTTACAAGCACTGAATTATTCATGTTGCATAAGAGTATATACAGGAAGAGATTCATGTATGTAGGAAAACAGAGAATGTCAACTCCCAAGCATCTAAGAGCCTTTTCTTAGAAAACTATGAGAGAGTCACAAACTGTTTAAGCATCACAGAATTTCTGTAAAACTTCAGTCTCTAAATTACTTTGATACTTAAAAATTTACCTTATGTTCACAATCTGCTCTAATGCAAATCACATTACTCTGGGCTATAGCTCAATTTCATTTTTCTAAGCGAGGAGCTTTTATTGGCAGCGAAGCCTCAGAGAATAAAACTTGGCCTAATTAGATTGTTCACAGCACCCTTCCTCCAGGAGAAGCACATGCCAAACCCTCCAGCCATGGGACCTTGGTGAATTTGCTGTCACTCCCAGGGAAGTTTCACTTACAAGCACAGTGGGGCATCATCACGTCCCTGCACAGGGAGCATTTCCTTAATGGAAGCAGTTCCTTAATGGAAAAAGCACCAAAGGAGAGAGCCCCAGGTGCTTGGGTTTTCCTCACACAGCCCTGACAACGCTTCTGACTCTGACTCTGCTGCAGCTGAGCTCTGAGATGGTCAGCAGAACCTCTCAGCACCGTGCAAACAGCTCCAACCAATGCCAAGGATTTTATGTGGATTTTTGGGAGTGATAGGGAAAAAAAAAATCTGGAGTTGTTTTCTCAGAGGTTGGACTAGATGGTCACTGTAGGTCCCTTCCAACTGAAATACTCCATTTGATTCTTTTTACAGCTTTCAAGACTGATTTCTTGGAATGCACCTCTCAACAAAGCCTTGTCACCATTCCAAAACTACCCCACTACAAAGGCTTTTCACTCATTTTAAGAGGCAGCTCCTCTTAAAATTAGTCACCCAACAGTTACCCTTCCACTTTATTAAATTCCCTCTGCTCTGCAGTCAAGTGCAACGCAGCTGCACAGTCAGAATGATAAATGCCCCAGAAAAGCACAGAAGAATCCAAGATACAATGCTTAATTTTGTTTGCTCCTTCGCCCGGAGCCACTTCCTCCTCTGACACAATATTTGATATTGGCTCAGAAACCTCAGATTTCTCCAGGCCATTGAGGGGAGGCTCATTCCTGCACAGCCCTGACAGGGAACTGTAGAGAGCAAGTGAGGACTGTAAACAAACCACATCCTGTTTATGACAGTCAGCACAGAAGAGCCATTTCCCTCCTGCTTGGCACTTCCCAACATGTCACTTGGCATCTCCTCGCTGTTTTGGAAGGAAAGCTCATTAGAAAATTCATTTACTGCTAAGAAATTCTTGTCCTGGAGGACTACATTTCAAGAGGGAAGCATCAGGATGGGACTGCAGCACATCCAGGGGGTCGGGATGCTGGTGGAAATTGTCAATTTTCCAGGTAAAAGGCATCAGATGTTTCCAAATCACTGCTTTTCCACAGGAAAATAAATGGGTGAGAAGCTGCAGCTCTTCACTGGCTCCTACCACAGTCTCCATGGCAGATGCTGCATGCTCCAGAGGCCATTTCTAACTAATGGATCTTTCTAAGATGCATTTTAGTCCTATGACTATTCAATCCTGTCCTTCTCTACTAAAATATAGATGGCATAACACAAATTCACCTCCTACAGAACTGACTATTGTTAGAATGCCCTTCTACAAACCTCAGCAGAAGCCTCTCAGAGAGAGAGGGAAAAAACCCAGCACACATCTTCCTGTTTTCCAAACTATTTTATCCATAATGCCCAAGGCTGGATGGAGTTTGGCAGGTAAAAAGTTGGAATTTTCTCTAACAAACTGTTTTTATTCTTTGCATCAGCTAGCACCAGCACAAAGGATGCAGACAATCAAGAATGTGATAATACAGCCCTAGATCACATGGGACCTGAGGGCAGGAGAAAGGAGCAGCAGCCCATAGTCCCAATCAATCACAACAGTCCCTTCTGTACTTGTCTAAGGGTGCCTAGAAAATGGGAATTAATACCAGGAGAATGCTGCAAAAAAGAAAGAAAAAAAAAAAAAACCAACAAGAAAAAGAAAAACTTACAGCTGACAATAGCAGTTTTGGAGATTGTTGAAAAAAAAATATGAATTTGGACAGGTTTAGTTTTTTTAATATACCTTAGAAACAGATCTTTGCTAGCAGGGAAGGCTTGAAAAGTAGCAAGGAGTGGAATTATGACCTGGCATAACCAAAACTGAGGCCACAGCCCTGAGGTCAGTGCCAGCCCCACAGGAGCAGGATCACTATGGACATCCCATGGGATGGAACCATGCCAGAGGTGAGGCAGCAAGGCAGAGGCAGCAACTCAGCTCACTCCACAGGGCACTGAACAAGTCATTAGACAAGGTTTTAAGCAATTCCCCTGAACAGTCATCTCTTTAATAACATTTCTAAATTATCAGATGACTCTGTTGAGTCACTACAAGTTTATCATACAGTTCCTGTGCTAATTATTTCACTCTGGCACAAAGCTGACATGCAAAACAATGCTCTTAGTTTTGGTAAACATTCAATATTCCTTCAGCCTTATAATCATTTATCACATTGAAGTTCTTCTTCACTAAACCCAGAAACATTATGTTTAAATTTAGGGTAAACTGGGAGCTGAGGGCTGTCAGTGAAGCAGCTGGAAAGTTACCATTATTTAGACCTTATTGACACATCTTTCACAAGGTAATGCACAATGCACACAAATATGTCTATTTACAGTCTTTCCAGCTCATTATTAAGCAAAATCCTAGGTCTGGAAAAATGAAGATCAAAGCCTACATACAATGAGTGCTTAAACAAATTAGACCTAATGAGTTTCCTTAGGAGGTACCTTAAATCCATAAAGACAGGAAAGAAGAGAGAATCCCAAATATCACCAACAACACTGGAGCAAATGGAGGCTGCAAATCTGGCACTTTGGCAAAAGCAACTTGATAAAAACAGTGAAATCTGTAGCAGATTTGTCTCCACAGACACACCACACACACACAAAATTTTATCAAAGACTGAGAACAAACAGCAGCTGGGTCAGAAGGTGCCAGAGCAGGAGAAATGGTGCAGGTCAGGAGGAAAGGCCAGCCTGGGATCTAAGGACAGGAATATCAGGTGGACAAATGAATGATGTGAAGACCCAGCACATCATTAGTAGCCATTTCCTCTGGGAAATAGTTAAAAATAGCAGTAAGTTTGCTACAAAACCCACATCTTAAGTACTGCTGCAAACTCAGAACATTCTTTCTGAAGTTATCCTGGGCAGAGAGGAGGCTGTGAAAGAGCAATTAAGTGTATTCCAGACTGGGTTCAGCTGGGAGTCGACAGATCCCCCTAGTCCTGTGTAACAAATCAAGCAAGTGCCTGGCTCTACTCCCACACAGGAAGCAAATCTGTTTACAATCCTGGAATGAATAAATAAATAAATGAAACTCAACACTAGTTAACACCCAAAGTTTTCCTCAGTGCATAGAATGAAGAGCAGAGGAGTGAAATGCCAATTGCAGCACTCCATTAAAAGAAGAAGCTGAGGGAGAGTCTGAGGTCTGTGTGCAGCAGCAATGAACAACCAAGGAAACATCTGATATAAAGTGGCATTTCTCTAAGGCAGGAGGGACATGGGCAGAGCAGTAATGTGCCTCTGACATGAGAAAGGGCTGACTGAAATTAGTTCACCACTGTAAAAAGCTAACTAGCACCAAGCTGTTGCAGGCACTGACCCACAGGCAAACTGGAGACCTGATGTGTCTGTATGAAACACTGGGCATTTAAAGGCAGCTGCAACCTGGATCTTCACAAAAAATGTCATTTAATTGTTATGGAGGGAGAAATATATTTATATCCAACTCCACTGACTTCAATTCTGCACTGCATTGATCCAACCCACTCTGGACTTGGGCTGCTAAATGCCAGCTTTTGATGCAGCTGAGCTACTGCAGCTGTCCAGGGAATACACAAAGCCATTAAGTACATACCTCCTGTATTGTTATTTTTACCCAAAAATGGAAAGAGGCTTAATTTTATACAAGGCCTTCACATCTGACAAGGAAAGGTATAACCTTTGAAGGGAAAAGAAAGGAGAAATACCAAATTGTTCTTTTCATCATAAACGACCTTTGGAATCATTTGGCAAGGAGTCAGTTCTGGACTTCTTCAATCCTGTGAGAGAGATTAAAAAGGAATAAAAATAACCTGAATTAACTATACAGGATTACTGCAATCCAACAATCTCTTGGGAGTTGAGCTTCAGGCTCAGAAGAGGTGCAAACAAACTCAGCCCCACACACCAGCATAAGAAAAAGTATCTCACAAAGCAAAAGAAACAAAGCTACAACTCTCCAGAGAAGAAAAACTGAGTCTGGATTTAGCCAGTGCTACTATTACTATCCATCACCCTCTCAACCTAAGGGAAACAGGGAGCAATACAATAAATATGTCAATGTTTACACAGCACTTGAAAAACTGTATGATCTTGTGATGCAAAATGAATCTGTACTGCTTGGTCAGCTTATTTAACCTATTTAAACTGTGTCTCAGCTGTCTTATTTATAAAAGAGCTTTTGCCAGATATGGGATTTCAACACTCTAAACAGTTAAACAAGTAACAACCACCAAGCTGTACTTACCAGAGTCCACTCAGCAAGGCTTATCATTTCTCCCTGTTTTCCCCTACTACCTGCTTTTCTTGTACCTACTTGTTTGTTACAGCTTGAATGAAATTACATTTCAAACTAATTAAGATAATAACTCCTTTGTGGGTTTGTTTTGCAACTGAAACAACACAATGCCTCTTGTCTCTGATAGACTCAGGGTAATAAGGAGTCAAAGAGTAACAAAACTACCCCAGAGATAAAATTTAATGGCTTTAGATCTATAACCCAATATTGAGGAAGACTAGCACAAAAGAGAGGCAGCATGCAGCTGTGATGGACAGGGCCTTCCCTCATTTTTGTGGGGCCAATTCTTCTTGCAGTGAAACTGAAGGGTGATCAAGGCAGGTACAAGATATGTGATACACCCAGCATCACCTCAGGAAGCTCTCAAGCAGAACACCAGAAATGTCTCATTTTCATTGTCTTTCATGGGTCTTCAGCACTGAATACAGCCACAATATTGAGGCACCAGCAGCTCTGAGGAGGAACAGACAAGTACTTGACTCCTTTGGTTAAACAGCTTGAGCAAAACACACTCATTCTACTCCCACTTTTCTGAAACCAATTAGATGTGAATAATTAGATGAGGGTAAAGAAAATCCAGCTCAGTTTGAATGTCCATCTTACAGCACTCCCACTGCAGAGACTCAATAGGGGAACATCTTCACACAGAAAATGCTTTCATAGGTCTGCTTTCCAACAAGAAGCCTGTTTAATTAGAAAACCTCTCTTCTTAGATCCAAGTGAGAAAGGGCTGCACACGTGGACCTGAGCATCTGCACAGATCACGTTTTACTTACTGCTTCCCAAGGATTCTGTGTTTGCCCTGGGCACCACTTCAAGAAATACATCTTATTGTTTTGGAGATTCATCTAATTTAATTGCTTATTACATTTCACAAATTGCTTTTCTGGATAGCAGTGATTAATAGATACACTTGGAGGTCTCCTCCTCCACAAGTTTTCCAACACAACATTTAGAATAAATAGAACAGCACTTTCATGGCTTCACAAATTAATGTTTCTCCCCCTTGTAAAACAGTAAAAGTTCACTCCAAAGGTAACATTTCAACCTCCCACAGGTGAGCACACATTCAAGAGCTACTGCAAGAGTTCTACAGCCTTTTTCTTTTTTAAACAGCAGAATTGTACCTGACATTAACAAAGCCATACATGTTATGGTGAGACTTGGCAGTATTCAGCACATTTTTAAGGGAACAGACTGATTTTTTAAAAGTCAGCAGTGAAAACTGGAGGCTATTTTTGGGTGCTGACACTTAGCTCAGCTCTAGCTGCTTGTCACTTCAGCTCCCCGTTCTGCCAGACAAAGCAGGTGGATCCCAGGGGCACAGGCAGCACCCAGGCCACCATGGAAGAACCAGAAACTCTGGAATTGCCCCAGAGAAGCCAGACAAGCACAAGGGCAGAAGGCAAGGAGGCCACAGGAGAGGGAATATTTGCCAGAAATTATAAATGGGCGAGAGGCAGCGTGAGATTTTGGTCATTAATCTGAAATCAAAGCCAGTCAATCCCAATCACAGGTGACTCTGAAGGATCAAACCTTACTCTCTCCAAAATCTGAACTTTTCCTCTCTTGCTTCTGTCCATGTATCAGTCCCTTGGTGACTTTTCTAATGCTCTTCCTTGGAACAGAAAGCAAATGTCAAACATCTCTGCTGCAGCCACAGCCTTGATGTGGTGAAGGCCATGCAGGCATTTCAGTCCAGGGATGAAATGGCCATTTAGAGCCAAAGAAAAAGGAACATTAAAGACATGAGTTAAAGCCAAAGGAATCCAGTTCAAAAATACAGAGTAAATCGAGTCCACTCACTGCAATAGTCTTTTGCAATTTTCTGCTGCAAAGTTCTTTATAATTAGCACAACACCAAGCATGTTAATCCTCAGAAAAATCAATGGATTCAACTTTGGAAGACACAAAGTGAAATTCTCCATACTGAAATGCCTCTCTTTAGCTTCATAGTCATTAAGAAAAAGAGGGTTTAAGAAAATCAATTATGGTCTTAACCTGCTCAGTCACAGAATGCATGTCAGGAGAAAAATACAAGTCTTTTTAAACAGCTGTTATTGAGCAGGTCCCCTTCCAGGCAGCCTTCTCTGACCATGTTAAATTACCTCATGCACACACACAACATCAGATACTTCTGTAATCCACAAAACCACCTAACTAGCAAAGCTCAATTTCCTTTGGACTGTGGTTGTCATCTAATTCCTCCCATACAGTAATAAATCAAATGTCCTCCCACATCACCCTCATCAGCCCTACACTGCCCACACTTCCTCCCCTCTCCCCTCCCCACACTTTCTCTCCAAATCCTGCTCCTTATGAATGTGTGGGCTACAGAACACACACCTTTCTCCTTGCCACTGCCAAACTACACAGGGCAAACCAGCTGTCTCTGCATTTGGCTGCAGTGAAAGCCATGTCCTTGCTCCTTCCTTTGCACAAAACTCCCTGGGTTGAAAAGCCCTGTCCCCCCCTCTGGTGTGACCAAGGTAGGCAGAGGCTGAGAGGGAGGGCCAGAGGCCAAAGAACATCCAAACTCAAAACCTAATGAAATAAATGTTTCTTCTGTTCTTAGATAAAGAAGCTGGTTTGATACCCTAGGAAAAATCTGCAACAATTCAACCCATTCTGTGCACATAACTCAACATCTCTGCATCTGTTTGCAAAAATAGTGTTAAAACTGATGTCTAGAACAAAAAAGTTCAATCATCCATTCTAAACAGAAATCTCTGTCATCTACAAAGCAACCTGGGCTAGTGGAAGGTGTCCCTGCCCATGGCAGGGGGTGGGAACAAGAGGATCTGTGAGGTCCCTTCCAACCTAAATCTTTCTGGGATTTTATGCTTTAGCAAAACTCTGATCTCCCATTAACTGGAAACAAAGATCCTGATCTCAGTGCGCCATTTCAAAACCAGATGGAGACTGTCCATGCAAATGAACATGCACCATGTCTTCTCCTGAAGACACAGACAGATGGATAATCCAGTTAATTAACAAAAGGACACAAAAAGATTTGCACAGTTAAATGCCCCATTCAAATTCTATCATGATTAACAGCTCAGCTGTCAGGGTACCTAACAACAGAATGTCACTTCCAGAATCTATCTGGCAGAGATTTAAAAATCAAAGATCTGTGTGGCCCCAGTCAATGGACTGAGATAGGATTGTATGAGGAGATCACTCAAGTCCTTCCTGTGTCTGAACTTGTTCACACCCCAAAAACTGATGGCAAAAACTGAAAATAAATCTGACCACAACACTCCTCCTCAATAAGGTATTTTAGAGGAATAGCAGCTGTTTGGCCATGATCAAAGATTTCAGTAGAAATCACTCATCTTGGTGGGGTTTTTTCCTAAAGCACTGGCTTCTTCCAGCTCTGCTGACCAACCTGTGATTGATTATCAACCAACCTGCACCTTGCCATGCACCATTTGGTAAAGATAAGAAACCAGGACTAAATATTCATAATATTCATGGTGCACATCTGGAATGTGACTGTCTATGCAAACTCCAGTCCAAGCTGCAAATCCTCTGTTCTGAATTCACCACCTCTGCTGGCCCCACAGGGGTCTGACCTCCAGCCAGGACAGCCTCCATCTGCCCACAAACACTTCCACATTTAGTGTGATGTACTTCACTGGAACAACAGGCTGGAGCTTTCTACTGCCTCTCTATGTCCTTCAGCAGTGGCTTCATATGTCCAGAACAACCAGGAACATATTTATTGTATGTTCAGGTATAAAGATTTTAAGCCAAAGAAAAATGACATTTGAAGCAGGAAGAGAAAGAAGTTCCCTTTGTTTCCTTTCCTGTAAGAAGGCCACTAAGAAAAGGTTATTTCTAGGGAACTCTTTGGCTTTTATTCATCTCTAGCATGGGTTTAATATTTTGGCCTGCAGTGCACTAAATTATGCTTTTTCTTCTTCTAGTTCTACCCAAGTCAAGCACAAAAGCAGAACTTCATGAGCCAAACTAGGCAGGGCCCCTTTAGAAATTCATGCAGATGCCCATTTTAAAAGAACATTAAAATGCCACAAACATTAATCAGATGAAAATTACTGTGCATCCTTCTCATTAAAAAGAGCTCTCAAACAAAAGGAGAACTGAAAACTTGGCCCAGTAAATACCCCTTGCCATTTCCCCCCATACCTACAGCACATATCCCTGCATAATTAACTGGGTCTAAGCACTCTCATTCATTTCCAGCTTTCCAATATTTAACTAAACTACTCATTTTTCAATTGTCAACCCATCTAAATAACTTTGCCAGCAGCACAGCTCATCTCTTTCATAATTATAAGAGATATGAAGAGTCTCCTTTCATCTTCCAGTGAACATGTATTTAGCTGGTTTCCAAATACCTGCTGCAATTTGTTATCCAGGGCTCCTTCTTGCCCCTGGCAGTCTCCTTTCTGTAATTCAGCAACATTCTAAGGATCCAACAGTGTCCTGCTCAGTGGTAGTACAGCACTTTTTTAAGATGTTCAACTTGTTTCCTGATACCAATGAAAGGGTTTCTTCAGCCTTTCAAACTATCAGCAGAGTTTTTTTGAATCACTGAACACAAGAACATGTGAAATGTTTTTCCTTCATTTGGATGTACAGCCAGATTATCCTTCCAGTGGGCTCCTCACTAACAACTGGTTTAAAATTCTAGAGTATACACTCCATTTATTAAGTAGCTTAAATGATCTACAGGCTTTTGAGGCTGGGTGAACCATTAGTGCTCAGTCAGAACTTGTTCTGCCTTCCATTTCCAATCACCTTCAAGCTTAAATTTCACTTAACACACTCATTTCCACTTTTAATATGGCCAAATCAAGGGAGCATATGGATGTAGCAGTATTAATAAAAATGGAGGCACTCTCCTCTAATAGTGTGATCCACTAATCAAACAAAAACTCATAACACCAACATAATGAAACATTATAACAGCATTATACAAGACAACAACCCATCTTTCAGCATTTGACAGCACTGAGAAAAACTAATTACTAATAACACATCCCACCAAACAGGAAAACATATTTTCATCGAAAAAGAGTTTATGGCTCCTGGTCAGTGTCTTTCTCCTGTCAACACATTGAGTGGTTTGTTACCTATTAACTCTCCTGTGTGCTCACCCTCTATGCTGTATTTCTTATCTTACAAACCTTATTGACATAAAATCTCTCTCCACTTTGTACTGAGTCTGTCTTCCACTTCTGCCCTATTAACTCGTGTCAATACAGCAAAGGGAGCAAAAGAAAGCAGCAAAGTCAATACTCATCCATCACATTTTTGTGCAGCTGCTGCAGTGAAGAGGAACACACAACAAAGTGGCTGCACAAGTCAGAAATTCACCTGTCCAGTTAACATGGAGCACCCCAAATATTCAGAGCAAAGACCCCAGGCTGAAGAAATTCATCTATCCAGTTAATATGGGGCACCCCAAATATTCAGAGCAAAGACCCCAGGCTGAAGAAATTCATCTGTCCAATTAATATGGAGCACCCCAAATATTCAGAGCAAAGACCCCAGGCTGAAGAAATTCATCTGTCCAATTAATATGGAGCATCCCAAATATTCAGAGCAAAGACCCCATGCTGAAGCAGAAGCTGCTCTATCTCCACGGTGCTTTTGCAAATAAAAGTCTCTCCCCAGATGTCCTGTACTTGTGTCAGGGAATTGACAAGCTGTGGTGGGATTTGCCAGATAGTCCCACTTCTTTCCTGTGCTTTTTTCCTGCCCTTCCTGCAATTGCATTTCTCTTACTAAATCACAAAGTACCTGTGGGAATAAAGGAAGGCATCATCACCGAACACTTAACTGGACAGGATGATCTCTTTTCTCCACCAATCCCTGCAACAATAGGAACACTAGAGATCTGAATGCAGAACAAAGAAGAAAGCATTTATCAGACAGAATAGCAGAGATTAAAGCATTTCTCCCTCTGATTGAATGACCACAGTATCACATTCCCTCTGCTCCTGCTGCTGCAGAGGAAGTGATTGAGCTCTGGCACAGGGGCCTTGCTGAGTGAGGAAGGGGGCAAATCCTCTCCCCAGAATTTTAATCTCTTGCTCCTGGAACCAGGAAATCATTCCCCAATGCAGCACAGAAATGAATGCTACATCATGTCCAATGGTCTCCCTGCTGGCAGTTTCTACGTGAGAGAGTTTATTTCAAAGAGACTGGATAAGGTATTGCAGACCTTTAAGTTACATGGGACCCATGAAGGGCTAAAAGAACTAAGAGACAAAAAGAAAGAAATGAAAAATAGAAAAAATGAAACAGTGAACACAATTTAAAGACAGATGGAAAGAGCCTGAGTGAAATCTGTGACTTCCACTATGGAGCAGTAAAACACATTAACTCATCTTGCCAAAATACATCCTGCAAAAGATATTATTTTAGTACTTTTTAAAAACTGCTGGGCTGCACTCAATTGAGGTCTCTCAATTTCCAAGCCTCATTTCTCCTTTCCAGTGGGCAGTGTTGGGAGTGCCAGGAAGAGAAAAAGGTGAGATTCCAAATGCTGGACTGATTCCCATAGGAAGAGTCTTGTGCCTCCTATCCAATTCCTGCTCTTCTGTGCTGGGCAGAGCCCACCCTGCCCAGGGACTGGTCAGAAGCACAGCTGGGCCAGGGGGGAACACACAGACCTCACAGCTGGCTGGGCAGGTCACCGCTCAAAATTCAACCAGGACCACAAAGGTACAAAGTTCTGGCTTGCCTTCGTCCCCATCCTTGCAAGGACAAACTCTCCAAAAAGAGGATTTGTTCTAAGCCACAGAACTGCTCAGAGCCACAGAAGCTGCACAGTACCTCCTGCAGTGGGGCCAGGGCAAGGGAACAGCAATGCTGAAGGGACTGGAGCATCCTCCTGTGAGCAAAGGCTGAGGGAGCTGGGGCTGTTCAGCCTCAGGAGGAGACAGCTGAGAGGGGACCCACCCCTGGCTGTCCCTGTCTGCAGGGAGGGCTCAGAGCAGGGAGGGCTCAGCTCCAGGGCACCCAGCAATGGCACCAGAGAACGGGCAGGGGCTGATCCCAGAAGGCTCCACCTGGACTGGAGGAAGAATTTCTGTCCTGGGCAGTGACTGAGCCCTGCCCAGAGAGGCTGTGGGGTCTCCTGTTCCAGAGCTGTCTGGGCACAGCCCTGTGCCCTGTGCTCTGGGATGGCCCTGCCTGAGAGGGAGGTTGGACCACATCACCCCCTGTGGCCCTTTCCAACCTCAGCCATTCTGTGATTGGAAAAAAACACAACAAAAAGGCAAGCTTTTGGAACAGAAAAATATGAGGTTTTAAAGAGCAGCAAATTAGCAAGTTTGGCACCATTTTCTTCTCACTGTCTTTCAAATAACAGTTAAAAGTTTGGTACAAGAAATCAAATGCAACACGATGCAAAATTTACACAGGAACACACAGAGTCAAAGCTTTCTAATGTTCTTTCTGATTTCTTTTTTTTTCCTGCTGCAGAAATCAAGAAGCAATGGGAAAATACTGCAGATTTTTTAAAGAAAGGCAAAAGTTAGCTCTCCAGATATTTCTTCAGATGCAGACAAAGCTGAATGAGTGATGGGATACCTGTTTTGCATGCTCCAAAATAAATCTGCACTGGCTCCCAGAATGATTAAATGAATGCTATAAAGGAATTATTAAAATAAATTTATTTAATGTGGTTCTGTGTCCAAGTCCTCTGACCATTAGATCATTTGCACAAACAAAGAGCAGACTGATTTATCACAGCCATTACAGCCTGTAAAGCTGTTCAGGTCTACAATGAGGTTTCAGGTTAGTGGGCAGAGGACTCCACTGTGCCAACTGTGCCTCACATAGACACCGTGTTCCAACCCATTCTGCTTTTGTGACATCTTAGACAAGCAGGTCTAATAATTCTGATGAATTAAGGGGCTTTTTGGTTGCTTTTTTGTTTGGTTTTTTTTAAACAGAAGCAGCAAAACAAATGGACCCTGTTGTTACATGGCATAAAAGAATCCAAGCAATGGCTCCTGTGTGGCTCCCAGTCTGTGCTGGAGGTTGGTGTAAAGCAGCTGCTGGGATACAAGTTCAGGATGTGGGAACTGAAGCTGTCACTTGAAGAAACCATCATAAACATTTTACAGGAACATTTACCAACTGTTAAGCCGTGATGAAATCAGAACAGACAAAACCACAGGCATCAGTTCTCAAACCGTTTTAATGTCAAAAGGTATTAAATGAAGCTGTGACCCATGTGGAGATCAGACACCAGCCCTGNTGAAAAACAGATCCCAGCCCTGCCACTCTCTGAAGGAAGTTTCAAAGCCAAATGCTCAACAGTTAAGAAATGTCAAACACATCCATGGAGCCATCCTCCAGTAACTGCCTACCTTCCCACGCTATTTTAGCTTTTAATGCAGCAGGAGTAATTAACCTCCTGGAAGCAGATGTATGAAATCATAAAGACTTATGGGTTGCAGATGGAATAATTGCAATTAACAGATAAACTAGAGCTGCTATTCAGCAGTCAGCTATGAAGGGTCTCAGCTGCACCATATTGTACATATATATATTAAATATATATATATATATATATGTACAGCTATTCAGTGTACAGAACTCACTGAACCTTTTTATGAAAAGGAAAGAAACAGCCTCCCTCCTCTCCTCACATTTGGATCGATGCCTCAAAGCATAAACCAGCTCCTCAGATGAAAGGGAAAGGAGGAATTTTTTAACAATGAAATTCATTCTCAGCTGTGACAGGTCAGGCTTTTTTATTTCTGCACTGGCTGCACTAAGCAGATGATCCTGGAGTTGCAGTTTAAGCCTTTCAGTGACTTGCAAGCATCCTTCCTGAACTAAATGCATCACTGCAGTGGACACTTCCTCTTGTTTCCTAATTTTTATGACCAACTATATTAAAACTAGTTTAAATGTAATAAAGTCTGCAACATTTACAGCTACAAAATAGGGGAGGGCCATAAAATTAGCCAAGCATAAAGGTAAGGGAGTCTTAAGCATCTTCTGCTCACTTCCCAGTGACAATATACACAGAATTGGCATGGACTACAAAATCAAAAAGAAATTTAAGTCAAATTAGATTTCTAACAACCTTTTCTCCTGCCTGCTAGGGGCTCAAGGGACATTAACACACACAGATTCGCTCTTCTGCATTGTTTCCTCAGGTTTTCATTCTCACTTTCTAAAATTTGTTTATCAGAGTGGTGATCTGAAATATTGATGATTTACTCTCATGCATGCCTCTGCTCAGCTGCAGCTGTTTGGCAGTAATGACACACTTTTTCTCTTCACACTCCACCCCTTTTCTGCAAGAAGCTGGAGTTGGAACACTTAATTTTTAGAATCATGGAATATCCTAAGTTGGGACTGACAAAGATCATCAAAATCCAACTCCTGGCCCTGCACAGACCCCCAAAATCCCACCCTGTCTCTGAGAGCGCTGTCCAAACACTCCTGGAGCCCTGGCAGCCTCAGGGCTGTGCCCATTCCCTGGGGAGCCTGGGCAGTGCCAGCACCCTCTGGGGGAAGGACCTTTTCCTGACATCCACCCTAAAGCTCCCTGACACAGCTCCAGCTGTGCCCACAGGTCCTGTCCCTGTCAGAGAGCAGAGACTGAGCTGCCCCTGTGCTGCCCCTGGGAAGGAGCTGCACCCTGATGAGTCTCCCCTGTCTCCTCTTCTCCAGCTGGACAAACAAGAGACCTCAGCCACTCCTTGCATGGCTTCTCCTCCAGACCTTTCACCATCTGCACAGGTTGCCCTCTATTTCTTCCTCACTAAACACCTTTAAAATATGTAAGGCAAACCAGCAAATCCACACCAAAGCAAAGCTTTGACTATCATAACAAATCCCTGCTGCAGTTCCAAACAAAGCTGTTCTAACAACTCTTCCT
>VZRX01011129.1:78753-111494 GCA_013398075.1 Notiomystis cincta
TGGGGGGGGGGTTGATTGTAATTTTGGAAAAGTTTTTTTTTTTTTTTGCCTTGCACAGCTAAAAAAGACAAGCAGCTCACTTCTTGAATAAACTTTCCAAGCAGTATGTCTTTTGTATAGTTGATAAAACTTTGACAGTAGGAGAATATTTATGACTAATTAAAAATGCCTTCCCACCACCATCAGTGATATACTTTTAGTGTTTTGCTCTATACATCCACATGTGCATACAAGCAGCCACAAAGAATATTAAACACATAATGAAAATACCAATAAGAGCAGCCTGAAGGCAGCAGGCAGTAGAGAGGATGTAATCCAGATGAGAAATTGTTCAAGAAGCAGTTAGTTATGGAGCTGAACAAAGTGTACATGCAGATATGATCAACTGATTGAGACATCCCAGGCCAGACAATCTATTTTTCAGACACAACCATATTCTGTGCAGTATTTGAACTGACACCACTTTACAGCAGGTTAAAAAATCCTATAGAATTTACATTTACCTTGGTAAAATGTCTCAGTGTATTCTAGCTGTCCTCATCAATCTGCTCAAAATAAACAATATCAACAGTAGCCTAAAGTACTTTAGAAAAATCCATAGTCTTCGAAACTCCTGTTATTACAGCAACTACAGCAGGTGTTGGAGTAAATGAGTATAAAAAGACAGAAAATTCATTCTGCTTTCTGCCACCAATCTTCCTCTGGCTTCCCATGACTGCTCAGGAAAGCTATATTGCAGTTCTAGAATTACAAATTAAGGGACAGAACTGTTAAACACATCCTTGTTTGACTGCTGATGTCTCCTCATCAAACACAGAGTTCAAGAGTCAGCATTGTCATTTAAGATACTGTATGGGAAGAAACAGATGTGTATTTGGGGGAGAAAGGAGCACAAAAATCCTAGCAGGTGTGGATATTAGGAATTAATGTGGTTTATTTGCCTTATAAATAGTGAGGTGCAGAGTGGGCAGGTTATGCTAGCAGAGATGTTTGCTTTCACTCCTGAGGTGAGGAATGAGAAACTCGTGTCCCTGTGACTGAGCACCCAGGAAAACACCCCAGGAACTGAGTCCAGACCTCTTGGGCTCCATTCATCTGCCTCACCCATGAGTCCACCCTGGTGACTCCAAAACTGATTCCAAAGATAACACCAAGTACAGGCCCTGCTCTTCCCAGCTCACATCAAATTTCTCAAGGCATACTGCCACGTTGCAGAGGCAATAAAAGGCAAATCCCTAAGAACTGGAAATCTTAAAGCACTACAATTCCCAGAGCTCTATACAAAGCTTGGCAGCAGGCTGAATATATGGTTTTACACAATACTGCTGGTTTCAAAGTAGAATATTTCTGTCCTGCTGCCTACTGCACAGTTGAGATTACAATTCCTCCCTTTATATTCATATCACAAATATAACATTGATGTGGGGCACTCTGCCCATCAGCCTCCTGTAAATCATTAATTTAATCATAGCATCCCTCTGCTAAGAAGGGAAGAATAAGAATAATGAAAATAGGCAATAAGTTTTGACTTCTAATTACTTCAATATCTAAATACTCATTCTGGTTTCTGAGAAGTCTGGGCTAGTATTAAGATACATCTATTTCATCTACAATTTTTAGGAATTTTAATCTCTCAGAAGTGAAGGATTTATAGTGTAGATGTGAGTCATGCACAGGAGAGATGCAAGGCAGATTTCTCCTTCCCTAACTTTTGCAGTACAGCTCCAAACACGGTGTCTGCTGTACCACACACTACCAAGAACAGCCTGTGCTTCCTATCAAATTAGCTGGTTATTTTTACACATTTTTCTGGTAAATAATGCCCACTGCTAGCAAGGGAATGCTGAATCAGCATCTCCAGATGAGCCCTAACAAATGAAAGCTATCATTCATTCCAGTAACACAGAGATGAACAGACACCAGGGATGTGGGCAGGAACATCCAGGGTCAATCACAAACCTGGAACAAGAATTATTAAGAACAGAGTTAAATAGCTCCTACAATTATTTTTAAATCATTAGAAGTGGTCAGAGCACTGAACAGAGTGCTCTCACAGATTATTCTTGAATGTTCTCCCAGAAGCACAGTCAATAAAAGGTAAGAAACCCAGTACTAATATTTGTGCTGGTTTTGCACTGCACAGTCTCCACAGAGCTCCAGGCTGAGAAGATGATGTCATTATAGCTTTGTCTATCCCCTCTAGGCTGCTTTTTTTGGCTTTTTCTACACTTTTTCCTTTTAAACAGAGAGAGAACAGTTCCATGAGCTCCAGAACCAAAGCTGCCTGGTTTCCTATGGATTTCTCTCTCCAAAGGTGGCTGCTGACTCCAGCACACTCCTTTTTCCCATACCAAAAGGACACGAAACGTGGAAAGCACAAAAATGACACCAAGAGCATTCCCACAGCACTCCTGAGTGCCATGAGCCTTTGGAAAGCATGGAATAGCAGAAATGATGGACTGGGGTGCTGCCAGAGTGGCAGGACAGAGCTCCCCCAGTCTGCAGAGGAGCCTTCCTGACAAGGGAAACTCCCAGGGGTCTGTTTGCTTTCAGGGCTCTGATCCCAGACACGACCTCAGGGCTTGGCCTCAGGATGTCTCTCCTGGAGATGGAGATCTGACTCCCTTAAACTTGCTGCAATTCATTATTTCTGAGAGCTCCACCATCTGCCAAGCTTGAGAGAACACAACTTGCAAGTTCAAAAGTGTAGGGTAGGCACAGACAAATCTCATCTACATACACACACAAAGCACAGTAATAAGCCTCACTTCCTCAGGAAATCTGACTAAAAATGGCACAATCATGAAAAGCAAAGGTCTGGGCAAAATCCCATGTTTTTCAAATTGGAAGCATAAGTCAATGTCTTGGCTAAATTATTTTTTGCCTTCCTATTTTCTGCTAACTTTATGATAGAAAAGAAAATAGGAAAGCTTTGTATCTACCTAATTAGAGTCATGAATAACCAGATGTTGCTCTAGAAGCTTACTGTATGAATATGTAGATTGGTCACTTAATGAGACTCTACTGAGCACCTTCTGGTATAGAAGTGCAGGAAAGATGCATTTTGGAGAAAAGGAAAAGCAGCATCTACAGTCATTTCTTCATCATCTCCCCCTGTAAAATGAATGCAGAACCTACCAGCAGTTAATATTGCCCTGAAGCACTGTGAATAAACATTTGTCTGGTATTAGGTACACAGACACCTCCACATATAAATCAAGGTGCAATGTGCCATATAGATGAACAAAGGAAGAAAAAAAATCCCTACCTAGTCCTATATTAGACATTAAGTGCTGCTTTTGATCACAAAATAACTCATAAAGCCTATTAAAAAGCTTGCACTTCTCTCTCTGTCAGATAAAAGACACTTCACTGTAATTAAACTTCTGTCCAACTTTCCAGAAGATTAGGGGAAGAAGTCTGACAGGCTCTATTTGTTTTTGTGACTGACACTCATTGGGACATCCAAGGAAAAGAGAGGTTGGGCAAAAGATTTACAACACTTCTGTGCTAACAGCACTTATGAAGATGGACAGTTCTGGGCTTATCATCACTCATTTTTTTTTTATTATAAAAAAAAAACCCTGCTGCCCAACTCTAAAGCATTTTCTGTTCAGTTTGCAATCTACATTCCCTGGTCTTCAATGGTTTGGGGTTTTATTTCATTTTAAGCAACAACACACACAGCAGGTTTTTTGGGTAAATCAGCTTTACATGATTTATATGAATAAAGGTGGTAAACAACCATGTCTCTTAACAGAACTCCCTGAGCCCTTGCAGTAGGAAAATCCTTTTTCAAACACATTCTCTGTGTCCCTTTTCCCACATGAAACAATATGTCAAAACACATGGCTGGGTTTCTGACACGGGGTGATGGGAATAAGCCATCAGCTCTGGATCTCAGCACCAGAACCAAGGATTTACTGCTCTTCCATTTTGCTTTGTGTCCTTCATCCTGCCCAGAACCAACTTCACCTCTGTGTTTCCTTGTATTTGACTCTCCACAAGACATCTCAAGGTCCAAAGTCAACGTTGCTCTCAGACCACAAGAGCAGAAGTGGAAATGATCGCTTTGGGGGGAGCCACAAGTAACCATTTCCAGCCTGTCTTCCAGAAGTGCAGCAAAGCTCAAGCCATAAAGCAGCATCATTCCTTCACCTGAGCCATCTCACAGGACAACATTTCAAATTCTAGAATGCTTTGCCAGGATTGTTTTAGGAAATCTCTCCAGAGAGACCAAATATACAGATAAGGAAACAGGCACAATAAATATGCAGCTTTTCTTACTTTAAAAAAAAATAGTGTAACTGTTTTCTCCATAAGACAAAATCTAACAAACCTCTTGCCTGACCTTCCATATTCTAAACTACAACCAGCAACACATTTCAGTGTACCAGATCTAGAGCACAGTCAGGAGGGAAAATAGGCTTTAACTAATGGTGGCTGCATGGTTAAACTGACCTGCTAATTAAACACCTTCCTCCCATCACCTTTTCCTAAACAGCAGAGCAGGTACACTTCTGCCTATCAAAGTGGCCCTGAGCAATCTCCTTTTTGAGCTTTTGAACCTTTGGATTGTTATCTTTGCTCTGCAGTTAAAAAGCTCCACCACACTTCCTGCTGCTGCTGCTGCAGAAAGTGTAATTTACTCTATTTATATGACTTCTAGCAACACACTCCAAAGCAGCACTGAGTCCATCAGGCACAATTAATGGCACTTTCAGCTCCATTACTCAGCCATCCTGAACTTGCCAAGACAAGTGAGTTGCTGCCCATGTGTTCAGTGCTAAAGTGACCCTCTCCTCCTGCCCCATGCTGGCACCACAGGAAGGTTTTCTCCCCTTAGCAAAAATAGCAAGCTCTGAGGGAGCCTACACAACTGAAAGGTGTAAACAATCACTGTTAAAAGAAATTGATTAAAACCTACTGCTCTGGAAATTCAGTCCTGCGGTTCTGTGTCTAAAAGCATCCAATGTGAGTGATGGAGCAAACAGGATATGCATCATCATTTTGATCTCTGGGAGGCTTGGGGACACTGGCAATTGCAGAGGCTACACAAAACACAGATTGCAGGGCAGATCCCCACACAGGGAAATACCACTGCAAAGGTGGGTTTGTGGTGATGTTGCCTCTTCGTGGTGCAATCATCTCTGCTACCTTTTTAACTGCACAAACTCTGGCTCTAAAAAATGCACAGTAATAAATGGAAAGCAGGTCAAGAATGGAAAAATGAGAAAAGAGAAAATTTAGTGAGAAAGTTTAGTGAAGCCATTTGGAAAAGATTTTTACCAGTGTGTCTATGAACCATAACTCCCCATTCTAGATCAATTGCAGGACTCTGGAAGCAGAAAGAGCAGCTGGCAAGTGTCTACCCCAGTCACTGAGCAGTGTGGGAAAGCATCACTGGGAATACAAACCAAGGGGATTGCAGTGTAAAGCTGAGAGAGAATAATCAGCCTGCAACCCCCCCAGCAGGTTCCAGGCTCTCTCCTGCCTGTGTTTAAAAGCTTGGTGATGAGCACAAACACATCCCCTGCACAAAGGCTCAGCAGCTGCCAGGCAGGGAGGGGGCCATGTAGAGCTCTTCTTCACTCAAATCTCTTCTGCTAAACACAGTTGTGCACTGTAGCAACAGGTAAGCCAGGACTGTCTGAGTCTCTCCTCCACTGCCATAAAAATGAATTTAGATGCCAACTTGTGATGATGTTTTCTCAACCATCTGCCAAATCATTAATTTTAATGGAGAAAACTTAATGCTTTTAGGGTAGCCAACAAATTTTATGCTGTTTGTACTGCACATTGCTCTGTACACACATAACCACTGACTTTATAACTAAAACATTGCAACAAAAATAACATATTTCAACTAAGGGCAAAAGAACCTCTGGCTGAAAAAAAATAACAATAGAAAGTTGAATAAGTGCTGAGCTCCCATCACTAGAGGGAGGCATGATCACATATTAAGTTACTGTAATACACAGACAATCCTGAATACAATGATGAAACAAATAAAAGAGAAGATCATCAGCTAAACCTGGAAAAGATTTATGGAAAGGAGAAAATTAGGTTTGCTTCCTTAACAATGTTTTATTTCCAAAAACTCAAAACCTTCTGCTGGGAACTTTCATATAACCTGTAATGAAAGGTTTTTAAAAATTTATCTTATTGCCTTCTTTTTAAGACAGAATAAGATATGTATAGAAGAAAGTCAAAATTATCAGTTTCAGAAATGGCACACAGCATTGCATCAGGAAAATCTTAGAATTTTAATTTGAGCAGCTTTATAGCCCACTTAACTTGAAATCAAAAAGTAATTTTAATCATGTTTTTATTTTTAAACTAAATTGGCACAATTATATCTAGATGAACAGGCACTACCAAAAAGCTGCTTTTTCAATAGACAGTTCCCCTTGGCCATTAATCAATTTAGAAAAAGCACCTCTCTGAGAGGCTGTGAAAAGCAGCCTAAAAAAAACCCAAAACCCAAATCAGTAACTCAAACATTACCATCATTCTTTTATTTGATCTTTAATCAGCTGTAGGTTTGAGGGTTTGCTTGGTTTATTTTTAATACACCAAATGTGTTTTTTATGTTGGTGAGATTCCCCCCTCCTCGCCCCCAATAAACTTCACAGCAAAAACCACAAAATAATTTGGCTGGCTCACTGCTGGGAGTTTACACTTAGCTAACCATTTTACAAGAGACTAAACAGTTTCATTAAGAGCAGCAGTTAAAACCAAAGCTTTTAGCACCGGGCTTGAGTCCTGCCCATCACTGGGAAGAGAGAGCCCAAAACAGGATTATCTCTTGGACCACAATGCAGCTCCTGCCCCAGGAGACACATCAGGAAATGCTGCCCACATCAAGCTAAGTGTGCCCACCCAGAGCTCAGTCACACAGTGTTTGACTGCTTCACATTCAGCATTTTTCCACCCAAGGCTGAAATTCTCCACACTCCTCCTGCTGAGCCAAGGCAGCCACGGCCCTGCAGTGCCAACAGTCCAGGGCCCTTCTGAGAGACAGAGGCATTGCTTTGAAGGAGAACAGAGAGCTCCCAATGTGAGGAATTCAGCTGTGAGGGAAGCAGGAATATGTGCACTGAGGGTGAGAAGCACTGTCTGGCACTCTGTGGAACTGTGCTCAGAAAGGCTGAGCCACCAGTGCAGTCTGCAAAGTTTAGCTCTGGCAAATTCATTTCCCCATTACATATTCACTCCCACAGGAGGGCAATGGTGTAAACACCCTCATGTTTCAAACACGCATCTCACTCCACAAACAGACTGCTCCTCTCAAAGCCTGGCAGTGCTTTGCCACCAAAACTGCAAACATCCTTTCCCTCCACCATCTCTACAGCCTGGTCCTTTCAGCTGTCAAATCACAGCCCTCAGAGCCTCTACTCCCTTTTCCCATACCCAGATGGGTACTTGGCACATTTTGCTTTGTGACATTCCCTTTCCAAATGAAATGGTCTGGGGAAAGCAATTCACTTCCCCTTGCAAACACTGTAGCTCATAACATAAAGCTTGATTAACTCTTCACTGCATCACCCACAGTTCTTCATCTTTCTCTTCCTGGAAGGATTTCAGTAAGCAAAAAGCCCTTTATCAACATGAGAAAGAATAGAAGGCAGCACAGAAGGCTCCATGGAACAGCAAGGAAATACAAAGAGCTGGTCTCTCAGTTTGCAGTCCTTGTTTCCTTTCCCTGTGCTTTAACACAGCAGAGGTTTTCTACCAGCATCCTCTCCTAGAGGCACTCACCTATTCATGAAGGTGGAGTTCTGCTCCTTCAGGGCAAGCTCCCGTTGCTGCAGGGCCACAATTTGCCTCGAGAGATCATCAGGTGTCCTATGCAATTAAAACAAAATAAAAACTTGTAACAAACCACTGGTTGCCAATCCATATTCCATACTAAAACAAGGTCTCACCAAAAGCAGCCAAGGTGATTTCCTGGGGCCAAAGCTGCTGCAGTCCCTTAGAACAACACAGAGCTGGAGCCTGTGCAGCTCACAAAGATCTAAACCCACCTGAGCACAGGATTAGCAGTAAGAGGGTAAGAAAAGGAGGAAATTAATCTAAATACAGACTGTACAATTCAACAGCTCTGACTACTGCTGAACACCCTCTGAGTGTAGAAGCCCAGGTGTATCACAGGTGACTCAAAGCAGTGTTCCCACAGAGTTACCAGTGTGCTGACTTCAGAGTCCTTCACACACACTGTGACTCCAGAGCCACAGGAGAAAAAAACCCAAATCCCTCAGCTCTGGGTAAACTTCAGATGTCACTGATAACCTTTTCTTGTCAAAGAGATCAGAGATTTCTACAGACCCGCCAGCAACGACTCTGCAGTTGTCAGAAATAGGTTTATTTTTTCATCAAATCCAATGACAAATGCTTAAAGGTAATGGAACAGGATCAAGATAACTTCAGTCATTTCCAGAGATCACATCAACAGTCTCTGCAGGAGGAAACTGTTCTTTCAGAGGCCTATCTTAAAGTCATAAAAATTTGTCTTGCACCATCACAGTCTTGCACCCTAAAATAGAAGCATCTCTACCACACTTCCCAAAGGAAAGGAAGCTGGAAAGGGCATCCCTGGAAGAACTGAGCACACCCATCCCTTTGTTCCAGCAAGATGCACCTCCCACAAAGGGGGAGAGGGACCCAGACCTTGAAAGGGCTTTTCACAGGGAGCAACTGGGAAGTCAGTTTTGCAGCAGTGAAATCTGAAATCTGCAGAGACACAAACTACCACATCCCCCAAAAAGCAAGGCAAGGTTCCACTGCTGCTGGCAGATGAATCTAGGCCTGGTCAGATTCCATAGTATTGAAATACACTGGAATGAGGCTGCTGCCACTCCAAAAACTGAACAGAGAGAAGTGCCTCCAGCTTCATCACTGGATTCTGACTGAATCTAGGACTAGAGAAGCCATTTCTCTGATGAAAATATCTTTCAGTCAACTACTCACATCCAAAAAAAAAAAAAAGCATAACTTTTTCTCTTAAATCATCTGTCACTTCCAGTTGAGTGAAAATTAAACACTGAATTGAGGCAGATAGGATTCAATTTTGGCAATCTCAGCTGAAAGATTCCCGCATTTCACTTCCAGAACTGCAAACATGTATCCTTCCTCAGTAGAAAATTTTGAGGCCTCTAATACCACTTGTGTTACATCCAAGTCTTAATAGTCAATATACAATAAATCAGGTGGAAGTTTTCTCCCATCAGACAATGGAGACACAATTACAGCAAAGAATTCAGTCAGGACAGGACGTCACAGTCAGTAGCCAAGGGAATTATGAGAAGAAACCAAGACATGACCTGGAGCTGGCTTGGCTAAAACATCTAAAAATAAAATTCTGGTAGCAGAGACCAGTCAAGTTTAAGCCAACATGCACCTGGATTTTCAAATTAAATAACATTTCAAAGTTTTGTAGCTGAGCCTGAAGGGATCCTTAATTTGAGCAGTTCACCAGCTCTTTACTGAGGGCTACTCTGGCTGGGCAGCAGAGGAAACACCAGGAAAATGGACTGGGCACATTTAGTCTGCTTGGCAAAAAGAAGCTGTAAGCAGACACACTGATTTCCACACGAAAAATCTTTGTACAATGCAATGCCAAGTCAACAAGGCTCTGAAAAATGCAGTTCTGAGCCTCTAATAAATCACCCAAATATAGCAGATTTATCATAAGCATAGCTAGTATCAGGCAGCTCTCTGGTTATGTGGAGTGCCAGCCCCCAACACCAGGGTTTGGTCCTTGCATCAGTGAAATAATTTCACAGATTCTTTTTTTTTTTAAATGTACAAAAAAAGTATATATGTCTTGATTTTTAGCTCAATTTTTTTCAGAAATTCATACAATAATACATTAGAACTGAGATCAGGAACTGAAATTAATCCAGTAGTAAAATGAGAGAGTACTACAAAAGCCACAGATTTCTAGTAATGCTCCTGATAGATTTCCAATAAAAAACAATCATCCTCATCTGTTCAGCCATTCAAACCAACAATCAGCTTCCAATCTCAGTTCCAGCAATTGGCAGCTTTAGGTTTACACTTAGTTCTGCACAATGTTTTATTGGCATTAGATACCTTTTATTATTTTATTTCTTTTTAAGTGGAGCAGCACAGATATATTACAGAAAATGAAGCTCATGGGTATTAATCCCCTGAAAAGTTCACTTTCTGTACCACTAAATCACGTCAGGTGATCAGAGACACCTTTGCATGCTCTCTGCTGTCAAACACCCTTACTGAGAGATTTCACAGCCTGGTTCTGAGTGCTACACCCTACCCAGAGCATCAGCAGTTTGGCAAAAGCCAAATTTCCACAGATCCAAGCAGAGGAACGACGCTGCATGCACAATAAAATTAAATCAGGGCTTTCAATTTGAAGAGAATTGGTCGAGTCCCAAAGCACTGCAAACACCAACCAGCTGTAACCAGCCCTGTCATTGCACGAGTTTCTGCAAACAATGCCATGGAAAGAGAGAAATCTGTCAGCATCCCAACACACAGTGACATGTTCTGGCCTTGACAGCCTTGGCTGATGTCTGTAATTTTGGCTAAGCTCTGCCCATTCCCTGTGGAACAGTTGATATCACAACCAGTACTGGAAAGCCAAGGAATCTGCTTTAAGAGGATCCTTGTGACAACAGCAGCTTTCCAACACTACTGCAATCACCATGGCTTGTTGAGGGAAGTTTGAAACCCTGTCCTGACCCAAACAGAGTCAGAACTCTCTTTCTGGAAAGCTGAGCACTGCCACTATGATTGCTCTGCAAACCTGCAGGCAGCTTCCTTCCCCATGGAGTGACAGAGCCCATGGGACCACCAAAAACCCCCACCTTGTGTGCACCAGCCATGCCTGTGAAGGACCCAGAAGGGTGCAGTTCAGGGCAGTGTTATCAAACCTGATTCATGTGCTTTGTAATCATAAAGTTCACATGCACAAATGAAAAAGAGGCTTCCAAAATGCAGGAGCAAATGAAACCACTGCCTTGAGTTCCCTTCTCCTGGCTAAGGCACAAGGAGACAAAAGCAGGAACGTTCTGTCCCTGTCCCACCTTCCCATCCTGAGACTCCCCTTCCTCAAGCAAATTTCATAAAAACAAACAGCTGAATTTAAGCCTAATTTGGAGAAGGTTTTCTTTTGCCCTAGACAAGCAAATTTTGGCAGTTTACAGCACAGTAAGGCAGGAAGGGGACAAAGCTTTGCTGGTAACCAAAGCTCTTTGCTTTCCTTTGTATCACAGAAACTTTCCTTGAAAAGGAGCAATTTAAGAATGATGACAACATAAAACCATTCAAATGAAGTGAAAAATTATCTTAATGGGATGTCCAACCAAGTCATAAAATGACTTTTAATGCCCACTGCCACACTTTTTAAACTTTTGAGGAAAACAGCTATTTTGTATGGCTTTTTTTTTTCATGCACAAAACTGACATTTCCTAGGATTTGGAGGAATGCTCTGTTCTTAGTTAAGGATCTATTACCATTTCAGTATAAACTGTGACAGTTACACACTGAGAATCAGCTCTCGAAGTAACATTAAACCAAGACTCTCTAAGCAGAAGAAAATGTTAAAGAAAAAAAATTTATAATTTATAATTTATTAGAATGTCAACTTCTTATTGCATCTATAAAATGTTTCAAAATGCACAGCAAAGGAGAAGTTTTGATTGTAGCTACAGATCAGATATTAAATTTTAAGTATGAAAGTGCAAGACAAAAATAAAACTAAAGAGAAAAACAGGCACTTGGTCGACTTTGGAGAACTGAGTTCTTCACTGCTTTTTGTTTAATTAAATTTGATTCAAACTACCAAACTAATACCACATTTATAATACTAAATTAATCAGAATTACTTATTTTTGGAAGTCTGCTGAATTAACATTTCTCTTCACAGTTTTAGCTCAGTATGAATACACAATGACAGATTTGGTTGTCTCAACTAAGTCATATTAAATTGAAATGGAGCATTACCAGATTTTTGGCACATATTTTCAGTTTTACACTTCAACATAATTAACTGACAAAGACCAGAGACAGACATTCTTATTAAAGTGTGTGTTAAGAAAATAAGGCACAGAAAGGGAGGCCACATCTGCTTAATTGTCTTCTATGAAAAACAATTTCCAGGTGTTTCTGTTGGTTTTGGGGTTTGTTTTTTTTTAAGGTAATCTCCCAGACGTATAAAATATTTATTGTTCCTTATCTTTTTTTGTATTATGTATAAGGAAACATAAGAAGATTCTGAAATTCTCCTCTCCTCAAGAAGAATCTTTTCTACTTTTACAAAAATAATTTAATCTTCCTCCTAGGCAGGAAAACAACAGCATCTGAAGAACAAACAGAACGATAACATGACAGCAAGAGAAGATTTCTGGAAAGGCAGTTTAGTTGTTTTAAATATTTCTGTATGATTAGAAAGTCCATGGAATGTCTGTAATAGTCTTTTCCTGTATGTTTGGAGCGAATCTGAAACATCCTCTTTGTATATTTGATCTCCTCAACTGCTTTAACTCCTCTATCTCTGGTTTACAGGACTACTGTCTATCTCTGAAGCTTCACCAAGTCCAAAAGCAGCTCAGCTCCTGGAAGGACTCGTCCTGCAAGAAAGTTCAACAAATAACAATAATCACAACAGCTCATAAAGACTTGTGGGATACAGCACAGAGTCCTCAAGTTTCATTTGGTCATATTAACTCCACGTTTGTTAAGAGAAAGGTAGAAACTGCTTAATATCCCTTTCTCCACAAAATATGCATCAACTCCTTGGGAGGACTCCT
Organism: Notiomystis cincta; assembly: GCA_013398075.1. NCBI lineage: Eukaryota > Metazoa > Chordata > Aves > Passeriformes > Notiomystidae > Notiomystis > Notiomystis cincta. Next base: position 91,549 of record VZRX01011129.1, read on the forward strand.
TAGCTCCCCTTCACCAGACTAGAGGAAAATATTGCCACTAAAATCTGGTCTCCAGACCTGGGAGTTCTGAGAGGAGTACTGAGAGTTCTGCACTTCTGCAGAAAAGCCCCTTGAAGCTCCAGTCCAAGGAGTCACCCCTGTTTGTTCACATCCCCGTGCCTACATCCTCCCTTTCTGTTCCTGACTACAGTAACTAATCCATATGGTCTGGAATCTCCTGCACACATTGGTCACAAAAACAAATCCTCAGTGTTTCCAGGCAATTAGGACACATTTAGTGCTTTGCAGCACTTTGATTAAATGTTTTCAAGAGCAGTCACAAACCTTTACCCATTCAAATGGAGGTGCTAAGAGCTGTCAAACCCACAAAGCTAAGGTATACCTGAGACTGTTTCTCCAACAAAGTGGCTGCTTTAATATTTTATGTACAAAGTAAATGGATGAAATCTGAAGTGTAAGTGAAAGCAATAAGAAATCTCAGCCTCGGAGGTTCCCTTCATTTAGAGAACTCTTATTTGTGTACAGATAGAATCAACAAATCCAATTGCTCTTTACAAAAGTAAATGTCCCCATTAACCACTTGAAGCAGAAGAACAACTTGTTTGTAAGAAAACATTTTAAGTGTTTATAAGTGTCTTGACAATTCTAAAGACAATTGATACGTCTCTTTTGAGGCAATTGCAAAATTAGCAATTAATCCAATCAAGCCGTAATTTGAAGAGGGGAGAAAAATAAAAGGAAGAAAATTATCTTAGATTCCAGTTAATAACTTCTTTGGATTTTAATAAAGAAAGCTTTTTTCCTTCCAGAGTTAATGATATGGCATCATAACAACGCATTGTTTGAGTTTCATTTCTACTTTAAAGACATAGATGAGAGCTCAACAAGATAAAATTCATCTTACTTTGGAAAAAAAAGTAACCATTGGGCAGACATTTCAATAGCCCAAGCTTCTTTCTCATCTCTACCACTGCTCTAAGAGCAAGCACAGAAAGCTGCTAAGTAACACAAAATGCACAGTGGAATGGAACCTCACAAGTGAAAGGCTTTCAGAGCCCTCAAGCAGAGGGAATGTACACACAGCAGTACCAAAACTGCTGCTCTGAAAGATAAAAACACTCAGCATTTGGGTTTGCCACTGCACACTCAATCACATGACAATTCAAAGCTTTGAGAGGTCATGGGGAAACAAAAATTTCACACACTCATCAAGAGACCTTCATAAAATGAAACCATTTAGAAGGCAGCACTAAGGCTTTATTTACACAGGCACAGGGAGTGTATCTGAGAAGCTGTGAAATAATCTTTGTCCTATACAAGAAAATAAAGAGTTCTTAAGGTCTTAATCCAACAGATTAGACACTGAAGAGAAAGAAAAAAACCACACAAACTTCTAAAGCACCTTCAAGGTATTCACCAGCAGAAGTAGTGAAGTTGGAAATGATCAAAAGGGATTTTAAAATGGCTGTTACTGCTCTCGTGCTAACAGAGATATCAGCACAATCTTTACAATTAGAGAAGCAAATGTAGTTTCTCAATTCACAATTTACTGAATGTAATTATATATTAATGACGACATTGAAAAGAAATTATTGTGGCACAGAATTTCATACCTATTGCCCTTAAGACTTCAAGCACAAAATGTAAACATGGTTAATAATGGAGTGTTTCATTTTACTGCTGCAGCAGCAAAATCTGTTTTAAGTCTTTTTCCTAATCATTGCCTTAATTTGAGAAAAAAGCAACAGCTAAAGGGAAAAATAATGCCGTGAAATGAATAAAAACTTCTTTTAGGGTAAGTAGGGTTGTTTTTCGTACAGTTTCTATTTGTCACTGGAGTTGGAACAATCATTTAGGCAATCTGAGGTTGGGCAGAGATGACAGGGTGAACAGGGCAGCCAAGAGACTTCACGTGGAGGGTGGGGGCAAATCAGACTAATCTAAAGAACAGAATGACAGCAGAATACTAACTATGTATTCCTTCCATTTTCAAGTCATTTGGATAGTTGTAAATAGCAATAAACAAAAAAATAGTATCTGAAAACCAGACTGAAATACAAAGATATGTTCATTGGAAACAAACTTCAAACAGACAGATGTTGTATCTTTCATTGAGAGATCATTCAACAGAGGGTCATTAGAAACCCTGACAACCATTCCAGGCCAAGTACCAGGGTTACACAAAACTGGGAAAGAACCCTGACAGCTAAAAATGAGGGCAATAAATGAAACTTCAGAAGATCAGGCAGAAGCTTCTCTAACTTTCATGTCAATGTATAAAAGTTCATTCAGAGATTTGCTCCTCACCAAGCTGAGGGCCAGCAGGGAGGGCTGGTTACAACAGAAGGATTTGAAATAAAAATATTTAACTCCTTAGCTTTCCAATTAGGCAACAATATCTATGCAAATAAAGAGACAATTTTACCACATCTCTGCTGGTTGCACTCTGCAAGGTCACTCTCAGGACATTTGAAGAGACCTGGACCAGCCTAGAAATAGACATCACCAGCTTCTTCTCAAGGAAGGAGGAGTGGGACAAAGGGAAAAGACATCAAAATCCTCCAAAATCTAAAAACAAATGTAATTTGTATGTATCCAACACGCCCTTCTGGCACAACTTGTTCCTCGTGGAAATTACCAACAGAGACATCATTTTTCCAGATAGCCCAGGCTCCTGTCTGACAGGAGAGCTCCTGCTGCAGCCAAGGCTGGCTACTGACAATTTATGTACATTTGACTATTTTACAGACTGCACTGAATTGATGGTCTTGTTCTTCTGACACCTGTCTGAGATAATCCTTGCAGAATATTAATTTACCTAAGTCCTTGCATTGTTTTCAACATCTTTATTGATCTCATTGTTTACACAGACTCTTATCAGCTGAAAATATTGGCCAGCAGTAACACCAAGCCCCTAACCTTGAGCAAGAGGAAATACTATTAATGGCTGGAGACAGGTCCTTGGGAGAGTCTAAACCATATTTTCAACTGCTTTTATATAAAGTGATTTGACATCCCATATATTATTGTTATTTACTTCTGATTACGATCACATACCTATTCAATCTCATGGCAGGAATGGCCACTTTAAACTGCAATTTTAATCTACAGTAAAAGTTATTTTAACTGGGTTTTGGGGGTTTTTTTAATACCAAGCCAATAACAGCTGCAGGTAAATTTATGGTAACAATTTTAGAAAGAATGAAAAGCATACTGCTTGTATGTTCAGCTGGAATTCTAAGTTATTCTTTCAGACAGAAAACTGAGGCTAAGCCGGTTGCTTTGATTAATTAAAAACTACTCAAATTCAGTAAAAGATTATGTCTCACCTCTGCCAGAAGCAGAACATAAAACATCCAAGTTTCAGCAAATGTGAGAGGTTAAAAGCTTTACTGAAGTACAGAAAACACAGCTGATAAATGATTATATTTATCATGAAAATCAATAGCAGAACAACAAAATTAGACAATGCCTAAGGAAAATACTTGTGCTGTCAGCAGCCATGGGGCATTTGTATTAAGATGGAACAAAAAGCATCAGCTGCCACTGTTTGTGGTGGTTACATCAAGTGCATAAACATCTGGGGCCAGACTAGATATCCCTAGAAACCAGAACAAAGAAAGGCCTGAGTTTTAGAAACTGAGGCCCAAAGATTAAACAATACGATTAGAGACACCCAAAAAACCTCTAGTTCAATATAAGAAAATGAAACCCCATACTGATTTAATAGATGATTTGAGCCATCAGTCATAAGCACTGTCTCCTAAATCTTTTGTTTCCTAAATGGTAAAAGTCAAATATCAGGATGCAACACCATTTCTGAGTGCCATTAATCAGTTAATCCTAAAACACCAGTTTAAATCCCAGCTTTTTGCTTAGCCTAGCCTCATGTTTAGCTACCACATCACTTCCCACCCAGTTCATTTCCCATTCAGAGCCTGTTGCTCCAACTCTGCTGTTAACAAATCCAGGAGCACATGAGCTCACTGTGCAGAACCCCCACCTTTGGCTCAGGCCTCCCCACTTAAGGAAGCACATTTCCCACTCAGCTGTCCACGGGCTTCATCCAGGAAAATGAATTACACACGTCCCCAGACACATGTAAATAAACCGAAGAAATTTCAGATTTACAGTGCTGTCTTCAAACCCTCTCCCCCAGCTCAGGGAGGATTAAAAAGGACTTCAAAGGAGCCTGAGTTCCAATTAAAACACTGTGACCACCCCGGGGACGCAAAAATATTCCTCTGATTAGCGAGATGCGCTCTTTGAACTGTTTAGCTAAAAAAAGCTTTCAGAACTTTAAACAAATGCAGTAATTCTCTCTCATACTTTTTTTTTTTGGAGAAAGTTTCTAAAAATTTAATATTCAAAGTGAAGGACAAATCACATTTAAAATGGAAAGTTTTATGGAAGCCCATTAGCACATCAGCTCTAGGCATCACTGACATGAGACACACCAAGACCTGAGTGCTGCAGTCCCACTACAAAGCAGATGACACAACTTGTCAGAACAGAAGAACCCAGAGTGTCACTGCTGCTGCAGAGGTGCTGGCACCCCTGTGTTATGATATCCCAGTCTCACCAGCCCTCAGAATCACTCTCCCTGAAGGGCAGAGCACATCAATCCCACCTCATTTTGAAATTCTGCTTTATTTCCTTAAGATCCAAAGCTCCCCAGCCACACGTACAAAGTGTCTCACATCTAAGTTCTTTGACACATGGTGATAATACAACAGTTACCCTCAGACTTAGCAATTAGCAGTGATTTAAATAAAAAGCTCTTCCTATGCTTGCTGCAAAGAAAATCAAAAGAAAGAAACCAACCCTCTCCATCCCCTCAGACTCTCCCTCCCAAAACCAGAGCTGAATTACATACTCCAAAAGTTTTAACATCAAGAACAATGAATGTTAAGAACAAGTGCTGGGAAAATAACTGAGGCTTGGAGCATGCCAAAGCAGTTGGAGCTAAGTGGGCATAATAAACCTGCCTGGGAAAGCCAAACCCCAATCACCCTCATCCACAAGGAATGAATAATTCACAGAACAAGGAGATAAAAGCAGACTTTAAGACTTGTTCACAGAAAGTAGAACTGCTCGAGTGTAATTGCATTTCAGATGTAAACAGTGGCATTTCAACAATTACTCTTCTCCTTTTGCCAGCTTGCTCTCAAAAACCCACACTCAGCTCAGGTACCTGCATCCAGCACAGGTTCAGAGCAGCCAAAAGCAATTGTGGCTTCCCTGTGTCTGCCATGGCTCCTGGGACTGGGATTCAGAGAAGGACTGCACTGGTGTCAGGAGCACTTGGACATCATCTTGGCTTGCTGCTCTCATCAAGCTTTGAACACTTCCAGTGCCTGAAGCTACTGGGGGAGGCACTAATAATGATGATAAACACTGGCAAGGTTTGAAATGTGTCCACAGAAGAGAAAGTTCCTATTCTCTCTGCTGAAAGAAACTAACCCCCCTTTTCACACCCTTCCTTTCACTCACATTTACCTTCAGGATCTTGTTTCATCATGCTGTACAATACAGGACTACCCACAAACCAGCTGCTTTTCCTTTTTTAGTGAATGGATGCTACAGAACCAACCAGACAAGAAGAGTCAAAAGCAGCCTTTCCAAAGTCTTCAAAACATCCACCCTGCTGGAGATCTCCTCCTGGCTTCTCCAGGATCTTCAGCTTCTTCAGCTGCTGGTGTGACTGCAGCTTTGTACAACAGCTCCACAACTGAGGAAAAGGTGCATCAGATACTCCCAACTCCTCAGATTTCACTGGGGCTTGATTGGGAAGACTTAGCAAAGCATTTATAACCTCAGTGTAGAAGGGAGTTTTATCTATACAATAAGTATTGTGTACCTCACATGTTAAACCTGTCTTTGGACAACAGTATCAGAAAGCACAAATGAAAGCTGCAGCCATTAAACCACAGAATAAATCCCTGAAGAAGAGCTCCCTCAGTCAGCTGTTTTCCTCCAAAGCTTGTCTGAACTCTCAAGTTTTCTGTTACATCACCAAGAAAATTTTTTATTTGCTTCAACCATTCTGGTTTATAACCTGAGCACATGCCAGCTAAAAGTATTCTCCAGTCTCAGCTCATCTCTCCTTCCTCTGCTGAGCCACAGCTTCTCTCCTAGAACTCCCCACTTTGGAAGCAGTGCCAAAGAAACAGTGCCAGAAATCCACATTTCCTGGAGAACTTGATACCACCACTAAACCTGTGCAAAGACAAGATTAAAATGAAAGCATAAAGGCACATGGAAAACAAGTCCCACTGGACTTGAAAAGCAACTTAACAAATGCTTACAGAACACTTGGCCACATGCTGAGCATTTACTCTTTGCAGAGTCATGTATCAAGACCAGGATTTCTGAACAGCCAAAACACCTTTTCTTCTACCACATTTACTGTATCTTTTCAATAAGAAAAAAAAATCTGCACACAGCACATGACAGAGAGAGGACACTGTTAAAAATTTTTTTAACTAATGCTTAAATGGGAAAAGAGCTTTTTGTAAGCTTGGATGAGAGGATGACTGGCTGAAAAATAAAAAAGTCACACCTTCAAGTTGTACCTTTCATGTAAGGAGATGAACTCTTCAATCGGTGCAAGAAACAGAGAGAAAGGTTCAACAAGAAGTAGCCTCCACATGAAACCAACATCTCTCTGCTCAGGCACCCTGCTGCCCTCTGCACCAAGTCAGACCAGCAGACACATCCTTCACTGGCACACCTTTTCCCAGAGAGGTCTTGAAGGAATGGGCACAATTACTGTACTGAGAGATTCCAATATATCCTACAAAGAAACCTTTTTGCTGCAAACCCAGGGAACTACATAAACAACCCCAATTTCCATGTGCACATTCACCAGAGTCTGTAAAACTATCCATTTTTTAGCAGGTTTAAAACAAATGTTCCAATGTACAGCTCCTCAGAAAGGAGAAACAAGAGATGCCTATTGATTAGGTGTCAGGGCTACCTCAGGAAAGAGAGAAAGAACATAATAGTGGAAACAAAAGTTGCCCACTACGTCCTCCCTTCAGAAAGCACAAAGGCTTTAAATACATGAAACCAGCTCAACTGTGTAGTTATCCTCTGAAAGGCTGTCAATTACCTAAATTGGGCTGTGTGGCAGGGAGGAATAAAAATGAGACAGGGTCAAAATAGCTCTGGAATTAATTGGGAGGGGAAGGGTATATTTCAAAAGAGGGGGAGTTTTCATTCTCGCCTGCCTTCCTTCTCCCTCACTCTCCAGCAATCGCCACGGCCCAAAGAGGCAGCAGAGGAAGATTTCATTAATAAATTTATTTCAACTTTCTTTTCAATGGTGCTAAGAATGTATGCAAATCCATTCATAATTAGGTTTAAAAATTCCATTTCATGGGATAATCAGACTTCAAAAAACTCAATTTTAGTTTTAATCAGATTTTAACAAGGATATTAAGTCCATTTCGTTCAGAAGAGGGAGAAACGGTGAATTTAACACAAAATGTATTCAAGCTTAGCCCTGGGAGATAATTAAATAAAATTAATTTGGCAAGGGTTGTCTGTAAATGGAAACACTCCAGACAGCAGAGCAGGTTCCTGAAGGAAACCAAAGCAGTTCATTACTGTACAAACAGATACAAAGCTTATTGTTCAGACAGGAGAGAATTGCAGCTCCTCCACAACAGCAGGACAACCTGAGCCCTTGAGCTGCCTCTGACAAACACAGCAGTGCGTGGAGGAGGACAAGGTAGTTATTTCCTTCTTGTTTCACTAAGTCTCCACACTTGCCTGGCACAGCAAGGAGGGAAAACGCAGGGGACAGCATATACAAACCTAACAATTCCAAATTACTAAGCACAGAAAATTATAAGAAACAACCTAGTGAGAGACAGCTCCTTTAAACTATGAAAACCCACGTACAAACTTGAGGCTGTCAGCAAGATTCTTGCCAGATAGGACTGCATCAAATTCCATGTAATGATTTAGTCACACCATAGAACTGAATGCCAACTTCATACCAAAGTATCCCATTCTCCCTGACAGAAACCATGGACTGACACAGATGCTAAAACTTTGGTAATTGTCCTTCTGGATGCTTGACTTCTGAAGGGCCAAATATTTATTCTGTAGCCCTTACAACCTTAGACACAAAAATGCAGGTTTTTTGACATCGTATATCAGATGTCTCTGACAATTATAAACATCAAATGGGTACCAGGCTAGGAAAGTCACTTCTGTAGATTAAGACATTCTGGTTTAGGTTTTCATGATGTATATTGATTAAGGGTTTACCTAAATTTTCTCCCAGCACTGGACACTTTTAAGGTTCAGCTGGACCCTATACTGGGCCATCTTGTCCAGACCAGGTCAGGAAAAGTTGAACCTCGAGGTCACTTCCAACCTGGTATTCTACAAAACTGTGAAAATCTGCTGACCTGGACACCCCATCACTGAAAAGAACAGAATACAAAAACCAGACAGGTATTTCTGGAAAAGAAAGATCTATTTTAGCTATCTAACTACAGTCAAACGACTTTGAGAAAGAGCATGTTTATCTTTAGCAGCTGTCACAAGCCATCCAGACAGGAGCACGTGCATCTCTGAGACCTGTGTCTACTCAACTAGAAGAAAAAAATAATTCAGAGCTTTTTTTTTCACTCTTCCTCTCTACCAGCCTTGCAAATATATCAGTTACCACAAAGTGCCAATTGCATTTCCCCTTGCCAGGTATCTGCAGACAGGTGAGCCAAAAGGTGTTGTGTGACCTTGACAAGTGGGCCAGCTCTCCAGAAGGCAGGTGATGTCTCTGCCAAAGTCACACTGGAAACCATGAGGCCTAAATGAAAGGCTTGTCACAAAATAGGCTTGATTCCATCAGCCTTGGCTGCTACACTTGCAGAAAACCACCTGAAGCCACAAAGCCTTCTCTCTGGGAGTATAAAGAGCACCGAGTCAAATGTCATTTGCAAACACAGCAGCAAAAGTGAGTACAAAAAACTCTTAACTAGGTTAAAGCATCATCTTCTACTGGAGCCAAGAGCAGAGCTGTGAAGTATTCCCAAAAGCTGTCCCAGTTAACTGGATGAACAGCTGACTTCTCTAACTGAGGATGCAGATACTGAACATAATCTCAGTCAAAGCCAGATACTCCATTTCTGCCCTCCTTAGAAAAGTTAGCAGGATTTCAAGCCATCACTGAAGAGCTTGATGTGTATCAAGGCAAGTGGATGACTGTTTCATTAAAACAGAAAATAAATCAACTTGGTCAGCAGGGAATAACTCAAAGAAATCCAGAACTTCATATTTCTTCCTACCCAAAAGATTTATCTTCCCATTTACTACGCTGTTCATATCAGAGTATCTCTGGAAGACAGTTTAAACAAGTAATAAGAATTCAAAAGCAATTACAACAAGAACAACTTGTGCCAGAAAATGATTCTTGCAATAGCTGCCCATTACTCCCTGCAGAGACACTGAAATTGTTAACTCTGCTGACAAGAGAATTGAGAATAATGCAGAGAAAGGGAGTGAGTGAGGATTGAGTCCAAGCGGTACTAAAAAAGCAGGGGAGAGATGATTGAAATCTCAATCAGTACATTTCTAGAAAAGCCAAAACTCTACCTGTGCTGGAAGGTTAGGATCTGTGACAGATCTGTTCCTGCTTATAGCAAGAGATAACAGAAGTTGAGAGCAGCTCCACTGCTGCAGAGCTTTCTACCACACTGTTCAAAATGTACCATGCTCTTACAAGAGCACCATTCTGCAGGACATGACTTCAGAAGAAAAAACAAAAACATTCTGCTGCAAGGTAATGACCAAAATATGTGCAGAACATCGCCTGGAAAAAAATAAGCTTTGCCAATGTACTCCTAAAATTTTACATCAGTGGCAGGGAGGGAGAGAAGGTTCCATGCACCTCCACCTCTTACCTGCCTTGGCTAAGTGGGAGAGTTGGCAAGTTTTACCTCCTTTCTGCTGAGCAGGCCTGGCTCCATTTCCTCCAAGCTGTTCTAACCCCCCTGAGAGCCGCATTTGAAAGCAGGAGCCCTGAGCTCTTATTTCAGGTATGCAGGTCAGCACTTTGAAAACAACCCCCAGACACTGATTCTGGGTGTTCACTAAACACAAGGACCCACTCAGCCCCCAACACCTCCCATCTTTGCTTCCAGAATGGGAATCTTTCCAATTATCCCAGCCCCAGTGCTCTTGCCAGCCCAGTGCAGTGTTTGCTCTCATTCAGGCAGCTCACTTCAGGCTGTGGGTTTTGTAGGTTAAGACAAAAAACACTTTTCATTTTGTCTCAAACAGAAAAAGGCATCATTTGTATAAATAACAACAATTCAGGAAGCTCACTGCTCTCTAATACCTTACAACCTTGTTGAATATTGTTTCAAAGAAGAAAGATTACAGCTGAAAGCAAAATATTTTTCTATTTATTCTATGCATGAAACACATAATAGCTCCAAACTGCAAGAGTTCTTGCTTTTTAAAAGGGATGAAGGGCACCAACTAAAAATCTTTGTGCTTATGTAAAATTCATACTGAGAGTTAACAAACTTTCATTCTAAAAAAAAAAAAATCTGCTTCAGGTTGTGCATGTTACTCTGGATTTTTCTATCTAGCCCAAGATAGCACTGACACTGACCAGAAATGGCTGAGTAAATAATCTAATCCACCATGCTAATTTCCATGCTATGAGTTATTTTAAAATAACAAACAACACTTACATAATCACAGCTAGTTCAAGAGAACCTTGAGGCACTTATCACATTAATCTTTTAACTCACTAACATTTCAAGTTCACCGTGCCCTTTAAGAAATGTTTGAAAATACTGTGCTGTGCTTTTGCTCCTCCAAACCACATGAATTCTTCTCTCTCCAAGCAATGCATGGGCATATTTGCAACAAGATTCCCTTTAATAAAGTAGCTTGTGAGGAAAGAGAATATAATACAGGTAAAGATAAGCTTTCATCAAAAATATTCACTGGGAAAGCAGTCCCAAGGGAAGACAGACTGGAGCTTCAGGACAAAGCTTATATAATACCTTCACAGGGCATGTAAGCAAGCTTGTCAGAGCAGGAGCATTTAACAGTGCTAAAAAACTGAAGCACTGTAATGTTCATACATTTCCAATTTCCTCCTGCCCCACGTTGATGTTGCTCTGCTGGCTGTTAGGTACAATTAAAACTGAAAATTAGACCTTTCCTGGCTGATCCAGCAGAGACTTCCTCACTGCACTGATGACAAAGCAAAGACAGATGATTAAAGCAGCCCCTTCCCAGCCACCCTCAGAAGCAGGAATCTGTGCTCCAGGCACTGATGAGGTTAAGCACTAACCAGGAGTGAGTCATTCTCAAAACACCATCAAGATAACCTGCACCAAACACTCTCAGAAAAGCTTCTCAGATGATACAAATCATATTTTGGTCTTATCAGCACTGACAGATAAGCTCTTCTTAATAGTTCAGTGCATTTTTCAGCAAGCTGCTTATTTCCCAGCATGAACAAAGGTCAGCTGCTCTCACATTTCATGTCCCTGTCCACAGGTTTTCTTCTGCATGGGCAGAAAGATGGACATGGTCTGCTTTTACTCACTAACCCCCAATCCCCCTTCCCCACCTCCAGTTTTCAGAACCCTGGTATTAAATAAAGCCTGCAATTCCAAACTAAAATGTACTGTCCCCTCTTCCTGTTCTTGAGTCCATGCCCTTGTTTCCATATTGGCACATTCACATGGAAGTGGGACTGAAAAGAACTTTCTAGTTTAGGTCCTGTCTAGTCCTTTGCTATTATGAAATCATCTTTTCCATAACACTGTGGAGCAGTAATTTGGATACCTTTGGCTCCACTGGAAGCTGCATTCAGAACTTCAGTCTTTCTATAAGTAATAACCTCCTTTTAACTGCATTCTTGGCAGGGTCACAGCAATTTGATTTAAATGCCAGTGCAAGTCTTGAGGATAGCTGGTTCTTTTTCTCTCTAGTATGGATCCCCCTTCCTTCTCCTCCCTTCTATCCATGAATTTCCTGGCAGCAATTACATCTCCCACCAGACTCTGCAGAGGCTGCTCCATTCAACACCCAGTGGGCTCCCAGGCTCCTTCCAGCAGCCACTTCCTGCATCCCTCACTATCTTCCTCCACACTGGGTGACCAGAACTCCAAGAAGCATCTCCCAGGCCATTGAACACTCACATCTGTGGTAATTTTTCTCCTGGTGCATCCTCTGTGTGAGAATGAACAGCCATTGGAACAAGCACACAGCCCTTCTGGTCCTTTCCACTGCATGTGCTACATTTTCCAAAAGAAGTTTGCATTCAGCTCCCAATTCCATGGAGCATTGTGCTTTGTTTCATTGAATTCTGTCCCATTTCTGCACTCTAATCCTTAGGGTCACTCAGTTCTGCATATCCAGCTTTTGTGTATTTATGAATCCTCTGAACTTGGCATCATTAGCCAAGTTTTATCAGCACACACCAAATTTTTGCACCAAAACCATTAATAGAAATACTAAATAAAGCAGATCCTAAGGCTAATCTTTGAGGAATTCTACTTATCCTTGCATTTTCCTTTCAACAACACTGAATCCATTCCTGCTTAAACAATTCCTATACATCCTACAATTCTTCTATTAATTTCCATCTTCTCCCCCATGGTTTCTACTTTCCCAAGCGATTCCTGTTTCAGTGAAGTTCAAAGAAATAAGATTTATTGTGATTTATTTGATAAGATAATCAATTCTCTAGACAAAAAAAGCTGTTACATTAGTCTGGCACAATCCATCTTGGTATTCCTTGATCCAATGAAGAAGAGAGATTCCTTGCCCTGTAGCTAAAGGCCATGCCCAGGAGTACAGGGGAGCAGCACATACAAGAGTCTGAATCCTTATTGAAGCATTTTGTTTTGCTTTAGTTCAAAAAAGACTTCTGCATTTAGAGAAGAGTTTTTAAAAAGACATTGCTACACTAAAACAAAACCACTCCCAGTATGCATGGATGGGATGTCCATTTTTGTTTAAAAGTTTCCCTGCAAAAGCAAAACTTTGGGGGTGAGTGAGGGATAATAAACTGCACATCTAAGGGAGAGGGGAGGCAGAGCACATCGACAGCCCCAGCAGAAAAATTAGAGCTGAAATAGTGAAAGATGCTAAAATGGAAATGGAAAGGCAAAATTAAAACTGAGCAGGAGATTATAGTGCTTATTGGGTTTTTGGAAACGATCAAATGATAGGCTGAATAAAAATCAAGCACAAGCATTTGAGCTGTCTGACAGGAGCAAACCATCCCCTTGCTGATTAGTCTCTGCTATTTAAATGATAATTTCACTTTAAGGCAAACAGGGCTGCCTAATGCAACAAAAGTGGCTCTTTATAAGTGTCTGTATTTTTGAAAGCTTCTCCTTCACAGCAGAGTGAGCAGAGAAGTTCAGGCCATTTACACATAACATGGGTCACCACACATGCAAGGAGCCAAGCAACTTCCACCCAACTGTTTTCCAACAGTGTCAAACAATACTGGCAAGAAATACAGCAGCAGCTCAAAATGAAGTGTCTGACTGGTGAGCCCCCCACAATAAATGAAACACCTGCACACATTTCTAAACTCACTCCTGTTCCTAAAGGAAAAAAGAGCCTTAAGTTTATTGGTTTGGGGAATGTACCCTATATTCGAGCTGGGCCAATGCTCTATATTCTTATAAAGAGTCAATGGATAAAGAAGTAATAATTTCCATTAAAAATGGTCTGTTGGCATCTTCACTTCCAAAATAAAGTTCTTATTCCCTTACCAAGAATAGTCCACCTCTTCTTTGATGTCATTACTTGCCACACAATTCTTGTACTCAAACTATTGATGTTCCCCAATCATCCTTCACCAAAGATGGACAGTGTGCTCAGCTATTGCTCAACAGCTTTTTCTGTCTCCAGAATGCCAGATCTGTGATCCTGGGAAGACAATCTCTTGAACTATTCCCAGAGCTTTGAAATGCAAAGCAAGGACAGATATATTTTTGATCTGAGCTTGCTTACTTCTCACTCTGATTATCTGATTATACACTACAGCCTCGCTCTGCCTCAATGTCAGGTGCTCATCTGTTGTATTTTACACTCTTCCTATCTCTCCTTTACCCTCCAGACTTATTACTCTGATATATTCAAATGGAAATAAAAGCATTAATGGCAAAGCAGAAAGAACACTAATATTTTTGAACATCAGAGATAAGTACAGCGTTCTTTGGAGAAAATTAGTGGCAGGCAGGAAAGTCTGGCAGGAAGTTTTCTCCAGCACTGCAGTGAAAAACTGTAAAACACAGACCTACAACACTTTATATCTATGAAATGTGGTTGCTTTACTAAAACTAAGTAGATCAACCCCAAGACAACGGGAGAAAACTAAACTCTGGTTAAAGCACAGATTTGACATTGTACTTCCAAGCATTATATTTAAATGCATTACTCCCAACAGCCAAACATGGACTGAAGCCTCCCAAAACTGCATCTGACTACTCTGAAGCCTGGAGCTTCAGAATTTGAGATTACAAAGGAGCATTTTCTCCCCAGGAGGCACAATAAGTGTTCTGTCAAGGAAAGCTAAAACCTAAGGCAGTGTGGAAAGTGAAGAATAATGTACCTTTTAAAGTAAGAGAACAGAATAATGAAGAACAAAAGAGCTTAGAGCAATACTCCAGCATATGCTGCATGTCACATTCAACAGGTGACAGCTTCCTCCAGGACCTCTCTGTGTAAAAATGGGTGGTTTCAGCACACACACAATTAGTGTAAGACAACCACAAATAGTTTTCTCTTTAAACTTGTACCTCATTCTCTAAAGCCAAAGATGCCCTTTGGAACTGTGCAGGCACTTCCCCCTTGAGAAGCTGTTAACTGCTGCTGAGGCAGTGCTTTCATCTTTCACACTTGCTAAGTCCTACAAATACTGAGCACGTAACCTTTATTTCTATATAAACACACTGATTACCCTCATCATCCCTTCCAGCCCTGCCTGCTCAATGCCACATCCCCTGCCCTGCTTTGGAACAGCACAATTATTTATTCACCAACACAGGAGACCTGATGAGGGAACAGATCAGGAATGGGACTGCTGTTTCCCATTCTAGATTGCTTTTTTTGCTATGCAGGGACACCTCATTCAGCTGCAGAGTTCACAGAACCAGAAGGTACCAGTAGGAACAGAATATTTTAACACAGACACTGGAGTCAGAAGGCCAAGGTGAGACAGGAATGGCAGAGCTGCTCTGAACTGGGACAAACTCATCCTGGCAGAATGATGCAAGGGAAATTCACTTATATTAATCCCTGTGCAGAAGCCAGGCTCAAGCCCTATTCTGAGGGATTTGGGGGAATATTAGCAACCTGCATACATTGGCCCTCTTCAGAGAGTGAATTCTTTAGCATTTCCCAAACCTTCAACTTCAGTGCAAGGCAAAAAATAACAGTAAACTGCAGTACTGTGCCTGTACAGGACAACAGCAGATAATCCATCCATGAGGTAAGCTGAGACCTCATAACTGTAAAAGTTTCTCTAACAGGCACAGTGCTTTTTGTTGTTGTTTTGGGTTTTGGCACTTGATTGTGGAGGTTTTCAATTACTTGTTCCCCCTACATAGTGTTTATCTCCCTATTGGGTGCCCTGGGAATTCCCACTGTGAGAAGACAGTTTGTTTTAACTGGAAATCTTGTAAACAGCAGTCATGCAAATTTCAGTCTGTTCGCAGATCATAAATTACAACTATTTATAAAAAACTGAAGACACAGAGCATGAAGCTTCAATATCCTCATACTATGCTAATCCTAGTTTTCTCCTCCAATTAGGGACACAGCTCTAAAGCTGGGGGCCACCAGTGGCCAACCCAGACAAACCAAACTCCTCACCCTCCCCAACAGAGAAATGAGTAGTTCAGGACAGTGGTACAGTTACAGAGGTCAGCCAGCACCAAATGCTTTTAATTAGGCTGATTTCTTGCTTGGTGACAAAAGACCATGGGGCTACAACAGGCTATGCCATAAAAATATTTGCTCCACTATGGAATGATCATGGCAGAATTATGGCATTACTGGAACCCCAGTCTTGTCTTGATTGGTTGCAGTTAATTAAGTATCCAGAGTAACATGAGTAATTCAAATTATTTCAACATGCACTACTTTGTATATCTGTCAACAGATTTTTTTTTAAACCAGTAACCACTTACTCATAATGGACATTCAGAGAAAGACAAATTACTACCTTGTGAGAAAGGAAAAGATTATGAGCTTCATTCACTACTGCAAAGATATTCAATGCCTTGGATGGAATAGAGTGCATAGCAGCTAAGCATAGTTAATCAAGATTCAAAAAGGAAAGTAGAGAACTCCAATATTCTCCTTTTTCTTCTATTCACTGAAAAAAAAGAGCACTAATCCACCACTAAATGCAGAATCAAGAAATCCGATTCCCCTTTCCCTCCCTCTCTCCTCCCTTCCCCCAGCTCCAAAAGCAGAATGTGCATAGAAGGACTTCCCGTACTGAGTGTAGCACCTGGGTAATTACGAATTACAACTGTGCAAACCACTGTACTAAATAGAGATGCTTGCCACTTAATTAAACCCTTTCTTAGAGAGGAAATGCATACACATTCACACTATCTCCTCTTCTTAATTGGTCTCAGACACTGCAGGAAGTTAGTCCCCAAGATTTGTCAGCCAGCCAGCCCACAGATGTTTCAGAAAGAAAACCAGGTCAGCACTACCAGGTTCAGTTCTTTGGCTGGAGGCGACAGGTCAGCAGATCAGTGTCTGCTGTGTGCAGCTGGCAGCTCCACCCGGGAAGGGAAAACTGTCCCTCAGCACTGGCCCGAATTCCTGCCCAGTGTGCCCTTCCCTTGGATGGCTCGAACAGCCACGGCAGCCCCACAAGACCCTGCTGCTGCAGCCACCTGTGTTCACCCCGAGGGGCTCTGTGGGCACTGCCCAGAGCCCAGCAGACCCCGGGTGCCTTTGGGTCAGCCTCACACTGTGGGCACCGGGGCCAAGACCTGCCCTACGCCGGAACTGCCGCAGGACACGAGTCGCAACACCGAGCCCCCCACGAGAGTCTGAGCACATCTCTCCTCTCTCTGCATGTCAGCCTCACCTCTCCTCTGGCACCTCAGCCTCACCTCAAATCATCCACCCAGGGACATGCTGGAGTCACTGTCCCTGGAGGAGTTTAAATAAAGCCTGGACGTGGCACTCAGTGCTGTGGTTTGGTTGATGAGGAGGTGTTGGGTTAGGTCAGAGGTTGGACTGGATGATCTTAGAGGTCCTTTCCAACCCAGTTCATTCTGTGATTCTGTAATTTCCACACTGGATTCCATGGCCCTTCAGAAAAGGACAGCTGGGATCCTCATTGTGGAAAAAAACTGAAATGATTCTAAAAAGTTCTGTAAGAACAAAATCTTTTGGTTTTCCCCATACACATAAACACCAAGCCTGAGCTGGCAGTACCACTGGCAACAGAAAACAGTGCTCCAAAAAGGAAAAACTGACTTAAATAGACTCTGAGCAATACATTTGATCATCAATATAAAATAATTCTGCTGTGTATACAAAGATCTTTTGAGCTCGGGTGAATGTGCAAAACTTTATACTCATTATTTCTACTAAAAGAAATGAAGCAAAATAATAAACAAACTCTATATCATACATCACTATTTATTATCTCAAAAAAGAAAAAAAGCATGGACTAAAACTCTTCTGAAGCTGCTGTTTGTGGCCCACCTGGCAGACTTCACCCAGTTGTATAATTCTTCAGCCAAACTCCAACCTTTCAAAACTTGCAATTTTCTGCCACTTATTGAATAACACAAAGACAAATTTAGCATTAAACCTTGTCAGCTGCTATCAATGGCTATCAGTACCTTCAGTATCTGAGTTACTGCCTCAGCTTTTACAAATACCTGATGCACATCTTTTTGCAGCAGTCAGTACTCCAGGGTATATCTATTTACAGATAGCAAATCACTTGCCTAATTCATTAGAGGACAAAAACAATATCAACCAAACACAGACAAACAGCAGCAAAACGGGCTTATTTAGCGTAATAGCTCACAGAACAAGAACCCTCATGTTTTTTGGGCATCTTCTACATGCTGCAGAAGGGAAAGTCAGAACAGTGCAGCCCTGAGAATGCAATTCTAAGGCTTAGGGTGGGGAGAAAACCTGTGAAGAACGATTAAACAAGACAAAATTAAGAATACATGGTGCAAACAGGACGTTTACAAAGTCAGTTAGAAAAACACCCTTCCATATTCCACTGGGGAAATCTGCATGAACCATTTTCACAGCAAGTAACAGCCCTGAGTCCTGGGCAAGGAGTCGGTGACTGCTCGCAGGCAGCACGAAAGAGTTTTAAACGTTCTGCCGGCAGCAATCGCGGGCTGCCCTGAGAGCAGCTGCCCCTTGCCACGGCTGATGGATTCACGCCGGGCTGAACCCCGGGCTGGAGCGATCCCGCTCCTTCCCCTGCAGGAGAACGGGCGCCATCTCGTGCCGCTTCTCTGCTTTGGCACCCAACTAAAGCCGCCGCTGGAACCCAAAACAGCGGTTTTCTGTTAAAACACATTAACTGTTTAACGGCAGAAGTGCCTGGAAAATCTCTCTAAGTTAATAGCTCAATGCTGATATAACAACTGAGTGTGTCACGATTAACATGGTTTGTCAGTGAAGATGGTCAACAACTCAACGACACAAAAACTGGATTTTGAAGAAATACAAACTGCATCAGCACATTCTGGAGAGAAAGAGCACAAGAAGCTTGTTTTCTCAGCACAACCCTTTCCTAATAACAGTCCTAAAAAAGTCTTGCATAAATATCCTTCTATAGGACACTGCACTCCAAAATAAATAAGACTTTCTACTCTCAGAGCAGCAATGTTAACATTTTGTGGGTTTTCCCTTTACAGCTGAAACCAATTCTACAGCAAAAATACCAAGTCAGAGCAACACATGACAGATGTATGAAAACCCCTGGCAGCCTAAGAGTAACACACAAAAAAGACCTAGATCTAAAATAAAAATCAGATCCAACTACACTGCAAAGGAGGCAGTAAGAAGCTCAAGAAATCCAAAGGACATATAATTGAACAGAAGAAAGGTGACACATATATAATGTGTACACATCACCCATATATAACACATAGGATGAGTCCTATTTTATTATCTGGCTACTGTGCAGCACAGGGATATTTTGCTATAGAGCTACAGTTGTCTTTGTTTCCACTGTTATGAAAGAGAGAAAAGCCCAGGAGCTTACAAGTGGAATCCAGAATGAGCAAATGGAAGATTAGCCAGAGTCAACTGTTAATGAACTTGTTTTCCCCCCACAAGGTGAAGCATTATAAACACTCTTCCATTGTCACCAAAAAGAGACCAGGACTAAAAACAGTTGGATTACCAGTACACTCCTGAAAGCTGCACCTCCTTCCCAAGTATTATTACATAAAATTACACTGCAAGGGCTGATCATAAGCCAATCTGACAAAAAGCCTGCTGGGAGCAGGCAATCAGTGAACAGAAACCACTGAGAGCAGACACTGAACAAGCCCTGTGGAAGTGCTGGAGGAAATGAAAAATCATCCTCTCCTAAAACACCACATGCTGCATGCACTTCCCTTACATCCTCTGTCCCAATGAAGAACCCGATAAGAAAAGATGAGAAATCCTAATTTATTCCCTTTTCCCTTTCTTATCTAGTTATTAGCAAACAGAACATTGCTCTGGCTCTTTGGGACAATCAGCTAACTTGTTCCTGTTTCTTTCCTACTATGAGATGAGCAAATTAACTCTTCTCAAACTTTCACCAACAGCATTCTCCAGGATCCAACCAGGACAATGATCTCTCATCATCTTCATCACCCTGACCAAAAATTAATGTAGTTCATGCTGTAAGGAGTCTGAGCACAAAAAAAAAAAAAAAAAAACATAAG
>VZRX01011129.1:111552-125750 GCA_013398075.1 Notiomystis cincta
GAAGTGGAAATGAACAAAAAAAAAAAAAAAAAAAACCATAAGAGAGGGAGGGGGGAAATCATCCAGTCACACTTGCTCCAATTGCATGAAAAGATGATCTTTCTCAAGGGCAATTCCCTTTTCTGTAGAAGGTGCCATTAATAGCACTAAACAATATGGCCCAATCACAAAACTAGCACTTCACAGTGAATATTCTGATTTTAAATGAAGGAGTTATTAGACCTCAACAGGCGGAATCACTTGGTTCCATTTCTCTCCCACTGTGAAATTACCTCGTTAAACCTTTAACAGCTTGAGGTAAGTAAAAAGCTTTTACTCCAAAAGGTTTTTTGAAAAGGATTCCTACAATTTCTGTCCATATCTTAGCATAAGAGACTTAGCATAATTCCATCTTCATCTAAATGTATGGATGCTCAGCAGATGCTGGAGAGAACCTCAAGCATGCTCCCTACTGGCATGCCTCTGGAAAAGGTTTGTTTTCCTCATTAAACAGAAAATTAAGAGGGTTTTCCCAAGTTGGAACACAAGTATGTTTTACATGAAGCAGTGATGTATCCAAACCATATGTGCATTTCCAAACAATCCCAGCAGTGTGCAGACACAGCTCTGTGGTTGGGTATGTGAATGAATGGAATGAAGAAACACCTGGCAAGAGGAGGTTCTGCTGTACATGTTTCAGTGTGAAAGGTGATCAGTGCTCATATCAGTTATTTACAAGAAGCATCTCCTTTTCTAGTGTAATAACATTGTAAAGACTTAGAGAAAATAAAGCAGTGTTGAAACATGGCAGACAAAAGATTCATATACACAGAGAAAAACCTTCTGCAGGAGAAGAAAATTATCAGAAATTGCACTATTTCCAGTTCCTTTTTATACCAGATACACAGGGACCTTAAAAAGGCTGGTTCACTGCTCCAGATGTCAGGAGGAGCTGTTAAGTACCAGCACACAGACCAGGTGGTGTTACAAAACAACTGGGGAGTAGGTTTGACAAAACAACTAAAATAACATTTCTTGAGCTGCTTTAGGGAAGGAAAGTCACAACATGATCTAGCAGGTAATTTTGATATCCAGATTTCGAAGGAAATATGTTTGCAACAGTCTGTCACAAGTAGCACACATTCTCTTCTCTGGATATCTAAAATTCTTGGAAATCTACTTATTAAGCAAGCAGAATCTCTAACTAAACAAAAATGCAGCTATACACAAGAAGTTTCAAGAATTCAAAACTGATCCCTGGCCTCAAAGACACTACTCAAGCTAACTTGGTGAAAAACATTTGTTATTATCAAATTAAACGGTAAAACAAAAAATATTTGTTATAACATTTCGATATATTATTTTCTTCTCATCTATAATAAAATGTACTAGAAGAGCTTCCATGTGAAGAAGGGTCAGAAAGAAAGCATGACCAACACTTTCAAGAGATCAGTCAGAAGAGTAAGAGGAAAGGGCTCAGAAGTCTCCACAGCTGTGAGCACATACCTGATATTTAAGCCAGTGCTCTGGTCCAGTTTCTCCCAGTTTTGCAATTTTCCCAGAAGCTTCTAAAGCAAGGATTAAAAGTACAGTTAGACACAGACAAATGTTCTAACAGCTCACTTCACAGAGTTTTCTCATAATCCTCCAATCAAAGTCAGTGTCATTCCTTCTCCTCCTGTGGATTTCCTCATCTGTTCCTTATCCAGCACTTTTGGTTTGTCATTCTGCAGCCCTGGGTATCAAGGTTCTTACCCCACACCTGTTTGACACCACCATGTCTGGACCGAGCTTGATGCCAAAAAAAGCCTTTCCAGTAAAAGAAAGGTAAAAGAGAAACATCAAGGCTAAAATAGACACTGTGATGAGATTATTCTTTACACAAAGTCTCCAGCTGAACAGTAGATATCCTTTTGCCTTTTACACCTTCCTTGCCAGAATTTCCTTCATGCTGGCTTTTCATTTTGGGAATGCCTGCTTCGAGCCCATTAATTAAAGGAGGTATCATATATTAAGTAACACAATACAGGAAGAGTCTAAAAGTCAGGACAGGCAATAAAGGAAACTCCTGCTCTGCTCATCCACCAGATGTTCCCAGCTCCTCACCTCATTTTCCAGTTCCACAGTCACTAGCTGTGCTTGGACTTTCTCATAGCGTTCCAGTTTTCTTTGGAGACCTTCCACTTCTTCTTTCAGCAAACCATTGTTTTCTTTCATTTCCCTGTGGTGAAGAGAAAGACAATTACTAAAGATTCATGCAAGTCAATTCCCCTTCACAAACATCCAGATATACAGAAATCCCAAGGGAATCATGACACTGAACAGACATTCAACTGACTCGCTTCTACAACCTTCACTGCAAAGCCACTGCTACAAAAAAAATACAGTTTTATTGAAATTATTTTTTCTACTCTAAGTACCATCCTAATTATGCCCAAACAAAGCTGAAGCTTTGTGTCTGCTTTATTATTTGTCAAAGCAAGGGTAATAAAAGACTCTGCTTTTCAGTCTGGCTGGATGCAGGGCTGGAACACAGCAAGCACTGCTTGGTTTTACTTCAACAGAGGTGTACAAGGGTGAGACAAAACTGTATAAAAACAAATCACCTTTAATCTGTTGGTATGTTTCACTGTACAAAAAATAAGCATGAGAAAAAATTCCAAGATAACAAATTTAAAATTATAATGAAATAATTACACGACCAAAACCTAGGAAAATTATTTAAACTTAGAAAAAGCTAGCAAGATGACTCATGTAATTAAAAAATATAACAAACAATGACAACAAAAAAACACCCAACAGTTTAAGGCAATTTATTTCACATTATATTTAATTTAATTTTCCAAACTGATTGCCACTTGGGAAATCCAGAAAGCCTACTCTACCAAAGGCTGTACCAGAGTGCTTTAGAAATTTAAACAAAACACTTTCCAAACATTATTCTGGAACAACAGGTCTATAAAACAGTTGCAACAATAGCTGAACAAAAACAGTTATTAAAGAAATGTTTAGCTGTCTCTTTTCCCTACAGGAAATTCTTTCCTCAAGCTGTATGGAGTTCATCACTACCTTTAAACATTGAATTTTGTTCCAACAGCCCAAAATCACCACCCAGAACAATCAATGCACATTCTGTAGGGCTCCTGTGTTCAAGAAGATTCCTCAGATCTTGTGAGATCCTCTCATCTACTAAGCACCACATCACCACTCAATTCAGATGCGGTATTTATATTTTATATAGAATACTTCCTTCTGAGCTTTCCCATGTGGAAACCCTGAAGAGGGATGTGAAAGTGCAGACAGTGCAGCTGTAGCATGGACAGAAGAACACAACCCTCAGCAGCTGAGCCCCTCCTTCACCTGAAGTAGGCATTTTCCTCCCTGAGCTGGCGCAATTCGCGCTCCATTTTTGGGAAACGAGCCAGTTCTGCCTTCATGTTCTTGACAATTAGAGCATCATGTTCCTGCTGGGACAACTTCTGCTCCAGATCCTGCAAAACATGGGATGAGAATAGGACAGTAATGGGTAAGCTGGAATTTTTAGGAGCTATTTCTTCATTGTAACTTTCAAGCTCAAATCAAGGACTTGAATGAAGCTGGAACTCAGAAGATCACATGGTCCAACCCATGCTCAAAGCAAGGATGACTCTTGCTGCACTTGTAACACCTGGGCTGCTCTCTTCTCTACACCTGCTTAGCCCAAGTTCATAACAAAAAACCCTCAGTTACTCATTAAAATTATCTTCTTCTATCAACTGAACCAAATCTGTGATTTTCTTGTCCTCTATCCCTCCATCAATCAAGTGCAGAGAGAGGCATTTGAATGGCTTGCAAGAATTAGGTACAGAAAGAGACACAAAAGTGCATTTTAACATCATGGTAAATGTTGAGGGTTTTTCCACTAAAAAACCAAATTATTTAGGGCTGCATTGCAGACTTATATCCTGTGTCCCATCCTTTCATTTCAATGCAGAAAGTCTCCTCTTGCTGGCAATCAGGCTGGTTTTACAGCAAGGCAATGCCACTGTCAGCACTGCTCAAACCAAAGTAACTCTCCAAGTTTACCTCTGCCAGGAAGACAAGACAAATACACTCCCACCAACCTATGTGCTCATTTGGAAGGACATAAAGCATCTCTACAGTGACGTTTAAGTGAGTGTGGTTTTGAAAACTTTGCAAGTAATTGCACTTTCTAAACACAACTGCAGAGGAAGGATTTTCTGGGAAGCAGAAAACAACTGTAGTTGCTGGGCTCATCAGATACCACTTGTAAAAAGATCCCTCTAGAAGCAGTCTTGCAGAGCAAATTTGTGCTGTGGCACAAGACCAAAAAGAGCATTCCTCCACAGCACTGAAAAAGGATATAAATCATTCTTCTATAGAGGAAGCTTTTTTTTCTTCAATCAATTGATACAAGAAAGGCAAAGTGTCATTTTACAGCTAATTGTAGGTAGCCTGGTCCACCCAAGCTCAACTCTTGCTAGCAACCAACTCAGGTACTTTTATGACAAACTAATCTTTTACTTCTGCAACAGCCAATTTTTTTAAAAAGCAGCATTCTGTTCTTCCACTGAAGGTATTAAAATCTAAAGCTTTGTATAGGCTGCAAAGTTTCTTACCTTAATCTTCTGTTCATATTCTGCCAGTAAGGACTGGCTTGCTTGCAGTGTCTGGATTTGCTGACTTGCCTCCTGCCATTTCCTGTTAGATGAAGACACAAGAAGCATTTGAGCACCTTCAGAAGTCTCTGACCAACAGAGTCAAACAGCACTAGCAAAGTAAATTGTACCTTTATATAACATTTTCTCTTTCAGTCTCAAACTCGTATCAGCTCCCTCTAATTTAGAGACAAAAATACCCCTTCCTTTTAATACAAAGGTGCAAATCGAGAAAAATACAAAAATCAAGCCACTTTAACCCTGAAAACAACAAATATACAGGCAGAATAAACAAACTTCACAACTTTGAAACTGAAGAGTTGAAGTTCGCAAGCACGGAAAAACACACTCATAACTTTCAATTACCCCTCCACTATGATTTAAGGTCTGATATTTTTATTCTGTTCAGTCCATAAAGTTCAGATCAGCCTTTCCCACCCATGTGCCTTCTGTTAAGTCCCCACCAGAACATGAAACATCACTGAGATTTAAAGTTCAAGTTTGTGGGTTTTTTTCCTCAAGGTACAATTAAAACTGCACCTCAGAGTTGGTTTCAAACAACAGTTACAACCTGCACATCCAGATCAAAGAACCCCTTTGAAGAGCAGAAATCAAACGCTGCTGAAAGTTTTCTGAGTGATGACAGCTGCACAAGACTGAAGTTCTGTTTGCCTTTTTCTCCCTACAGTCATTCATCCCTTGCTTACTTTTTTTCAACATCCAGCTGCTCCATCAGTTCCTGCTTCTGAGAGTCCTGGCTTGTCATCTGCATCTCTTGGTTCATTATATTCCATTGCAGCTCTGATATTTTTCCTTTTAATACAGTGATTGTCTGAATTAATGGGGAAAAAAAAAGCATAAACACACAAGGCTGTGACTCTCCAAGCCAGGCATTATAGATGGTGATAGAAATAACTTCCAACTAAAAAGTACTAACAGAATCTTAGAAACAATCCCACACTCTTGAAAACCTTCAGACCTGCAAGCCTACCTCAAACAAATGCAAGAGAAAATAATTTTGCACTTTCATTTGCCATCCAAATTGTCATTTACATTATCTCTTAAAAGGGTGACCTCAAACTGGCATGAAACTTTAAAGTTAGATGCTTTTTTCTGAATATATTAACTCTAAAGAAAAGCTCACAGGTTTGTTTCCAATAGTCATTACTCAGCTCCCTGTAACAGAGAAAAAGAGAAATCTAAAACATTACATATGTAGGGTGTCTTCTAGACAGAGACAGGTATGGGGTTCTCATCTTGATTCTGATGGAGATGGAAATAAAAGGACACAGAAACTGAACTGCAGCACATATTCTTTAGGTGGGTTTAGTTTCTCTTATGTACCATCAGTGTCTCCCTGGTTTTAATCACTGATAACTGGAACATTGAATCTGTTTACCTGCTTTATCATATAGCTACCTTTCCAGTGACACCCAGGCAGGAGCAGGGCTTAAATACTTAGTGATTGCTAATCCACAACCGGTGCAGGAAACCAAATGAAACAGGAAAGTTACAAATTAAACAGCTGAACTTAACTATGATGATATCTGAGAAGGTTGAGGGTTGAAAAGATGGTCTGGGCATCCAAATAAACAAACTGTTACCAGCATTCATTCCTAAGTAGAATGCACAGGCATTAAAGACACTTCAGGAAGACAGATTTTTTCATAACCTTGGTCTCATCCACTCTACCATTCTCCCTCCTTCCCTGAACACCTTCTCCCTCACTGTCCCTTTCTCCACATTTCTGAACCCAGATGCTGTATGCTGCTTCTCACTTTTTTCTCCTTCTCCGTATCACCTTGTCTAAGAAATCTCTTCTCCTTCTGTGTCTGGGCTTGGTTTGGTTCTAAACTCTGACAGAAGAGACACCCCCCACCAGGGTTTATTCATTTTCAGGTGACGAACACAATGTTCCAGTTATTTTGTTTGAGGGTTTTTTTAATCAAAAAGGGCATTGTCAAGTCACAAGAAGTGCAAAGCCACCTGAAGCTATGGATGGATTAAAAATGACTCTGCTCTTACTTCATTAGCTTCAGCTAATTTGCTCTCCTTCTCTTGCAGCTTCTTACTCATTGTCTCCATGCTCTTCTTGTAAGATTTGCTCATCTCCATTTGTTCCTTCAGTTTATTTTCAGCCTCTGTTTCCCTTTCCTGGTACTGCTTTATGCGTGTGAGCAGCTCCTGGTTACGGTCGGCCTCTCGCTTGCCAAGGGAAAAAACACAGAGAGACATAAGAAGAAAGCAGCAGAAAGGTGAAGCCATTTTCCCTTCTTCTGTCTTCATTCCTCATGACCACTGTCACCAATGGTAATTGTTTCATCATGAAGCAAAGTCACTCAGACCACAGCTTTAAAGGACAAAAATCTTAGAGCAGCAGCTCAATGGAATGACCCATGGAATTACCCAGGGAAAGGGGGCTGGACAATTAAGAGACCAAATCTTCCAAATCTCTTACACTAAGACATAACTGAGAATAATACAGCTGTGGATTCACAGACTCCACTGCACACTCTCCAGCAGATGAAAGATGACAACATTCAATCTCCAATTTAAAGCTGACCCATGCACAGCAAATTGACTTTCAGATCTCAACAGTTGGATTAATAAGACAAACTTCCCTCTGCAACTTCTGGAATTGAGGCCATTTCAAAGAAAATATTATCAACTAATACAATAAATATTTTTGCAGTCTGACAACCTTTCATATACTGTTTCAGTTTATTCCTACCACAAATTGATTGATATTTATTGAAAAAATGCATAGTAAATTGCTTTGCTAATCAAAGCAACTGGAGACATGGATTTACATAGTAAGCAAGGATTATGCAAAGCAGTGTGAGGTTCCTAAAACCTTTATCCACATGACTTGGAAAAACACAGAATCTGAGCAGGGTAATTACCACAGTGCTGGATTAATGCTGCTCCCCTTTTTTGTACCAGTATTTCAAGGGTCTCTGTGACTGACTCAGCTACATTCCAGTTTGAACTCTTCCTGGCTTAATCTCATATCACCTGACTTCAGAGGAAGGAGGAATTTAGTCACTGACTCCCTATTTCACAACCACACACTAAATCTGCCACCCAGCATCCTCATAAAATACAACAAAACATATTATTTTTTACAGATTTCTTTTTCAACAATCACCCACACATAAGACTTTTATTATGCTACAAAAGCCACTGATCTACAGCTCATTTCAGTAACATTGTTAAGCAAACACATGTGGGCAGAAGAGCAGAACCCAATAAAAGCTATTAGTCCCTGAGTGAGGCTCAGTGTTTTATCAGTGCAGCCTCTCTTGCGTGACACTGCATGGCTGGCACTGCTGCCATTCCAATTAATTACAGTCACACAAACCAAATGCTTGCAATTGTGCCAGCAAAAGTTTAAACTCTTCCAGGAGAAAATGATTAAATACTTATGGGAGAAACAAATAACAAATCCCTTTTGTTATTGCTACCCGTGACAACTTCAGTGCTAAGCTAACAGAATCCAGTGATCAGATCATCAGTCTGTGAACCTAAGGAGGCTTCAAGCTCACACTCCTGTGCACATCAGTGCAGTGCTCAGAGAGGGGACCTGCAGAGCAGGGCTGCACATCTCTGGGTGCTGGCAGCTTGAAACCCACACCACCAGCAGCAGCTCTGCAGTAAATGCAAACACAGTAAATGCATTCCAGATTCACTGCTCCTGCTCTGAAGACAGTGTCCATTAGCAGCTGGAGAGGACCAGGCTTGCTCCTGGAGTGCATCTTTCAGTTTAGTTTCACTCCCAAAGAGTAACTATACACATTCTGAGACAGCCCACTGCAAACCAAAGCACAGCACGTGAGAAGTGGAGAGCACATCCCTGAACCAAACCAAACCACTGATGCAAATGCTCTCCAAGTGTTCTGGCTTAGGCCAGTGATCCCAAGCCATGAGCAGACATCTCACTCACCTCATAGTTCCTGGCATTGGTAGTGGCTGCCTTCTCCAGCTCGATGCGAGCTCGTTTGTGGCTCAGCTCCATCTGCATCTTCTCCCTTTCCACCTGCAGCAGCTGAGATTTGGAGTGGATCTGCCCAGCTTGCTCTTTCAGCTGGCCAGTTCATGTGTGAAAAGGGACAGAGCACACCATTAACAGCACAGCAATGTCACAGTGCCTCCCACCCTGTGCTGCTCAGCTGACAGTAACTTGCCATTTTACAAATATCAACACATTTGTGGTACTTCTCACAGCAGCTGCAGATGGGGAAACCAAGAGCTCAACACCGTGCTCATAAACCCACATGAAACCAAGGTGAATCAGAAAGTAATTAATTCCAAGTCCTTCAGTTGGAATTTCTCAATCTCTAGATGTCATCTGACAAAATCTACTTCTCTATCTAAGTTAATTAAGAATTCCCCAAGCCTGGAAAGCACAGATCATGCTCCCAATAAAATGTAACTTCTGAGCAAAATAAGATGTTTTTCTACAATCTCTACAACATTACACTTCATTTTTTTCATTCAAATTACCTGAGAGCACAGGCAATACTGACAGAACTCCTCAGGTGCTGGTGATGTACATCCAACACACAGTTAATGGAGACTCTAACCAGAGAGAGCCCCCTCTAACTGCTGCTGCCACCAGAGATGTAGCACAGACAGAAACCCTTCAATTTTTGTCAACATTCCAAATGCAAAGCAGATTTACATTAAAAAAACAAGCTTATTGTGTACTTAGAGACTGAAATAGAAATTATATTAGGATACAGAATAAAGAAACTTTATTCCAGCCTAATAAACAGTCCCTGAGATCTAAGATGTCAATTTACTTTGTGCTTTATGAGCCTGAAGCAGCTAACAGGAAAAAAAAAGTAAATAACCCAGGTGGATCCAAACAGAAGTGGATAAGAAAGCACAGCTGGTTTGCATATCAAAGCCACAGCACAATGCAAGTCTCCTGGATGTGTCCAGGCAAAGAAGCCTTTAAATCCTGGAAAAAGGTAACAAAGTGTCTCACTAGAAAAGTGTTAAGATATAAAGCTCCTTTGTTCAGCAGTATGAAAACAACTCACAATTTAATTTCCTGAGCTGGTACACAGATATAACTAGCAGGGAATAAATTCAAGGGACCTTTCTTAAACTTTTATAAAACAGAAACACATCTGTCTGACACTGAAAAAACAGTTAAATATATGCAGGAAAAGACTCTGAAATGTTGACAGCAAGCTTCCTTTATTGAGTTTGTATCAATTTCAGAACGTCAGTTTCCAAAATGTTGACTGCAAGCTCCCTTTATGGAGTTGGTGTCAATTGCAGAGCGTCAGTTTCAGAAACAAGGGTCACATCTGAATGAAATTCCCAGCTCCTGGAATCAAAAGGAGCACAGGACCACACTGAAGTGACACTGCAGGTATCACCACGATGAGGAGTCCTCACCTGCATCCTCTGCTGGTACTGCATCTGTAGAGAGCTTTGAGATGATCCTGGTGTAGCCAGCCCAGACACCCCCTCCATACGCTGTGAAATGAAGTTGTTGAGGGATCTCAGGGTGGAGAAAACAGTGGTATTATTTTCCAAGTCCTCCATGGCTCTGGAAATGGACAGAAAATCATCAGCAAAACATTGAGAGCAAGCTGCTCTGCTAAAGAGGGATCCATCACTGCCCTGAGGCAGCACTGAACACAATGTCTTCCAATTTACAGGGTAAAATCAATCTGCAAATCACTGCTGGGATCCACAAAAAACATGACCCAAAGCAGGCTGAAGTTGTAGGTCTCTAAAATGAGAAAGAGATGCAAGACAGCCTTTCTTCTCTGACCAAACCAAACTCATTGCTCTGCCCCCAAACGTGTGAAGCTGATGGGGGCAGAACTCACTCCACAGTAGCAGCAAACCCTTCCTGCTACTCAACTCGCTTCTGGTTTCCCAGAAGCACTTTGGACTCTTAACTTCCAGCAAGAAACCTTCCCAAGTCCACTGATCACTTCTATAAGTGAAACTGCTTCTCATTATTCATGCAGAAGTTTGAAGTTTCCTTCAAATTCAGAAGGGTGGTAACTAAAAGGCCAAAGACAAACCAAGCCTGGAGCTCAGAAAAACCTGCAAGAAGATTTCAGGAAGCCTTAAGTGAGTCCCTCCAGTGACTGCACACTCCATAAATCCCCAGAAACACCGGAAAAGGTCCAGGACCAGGAAAGGTGGCCACGACATCCACATGGTTTGTGCCACACAGACCTGGAGCTGCCTCCGGGCTCCTCCACTCTGGGGTTGCACAGCAGTTATTGTCTGGATTTACGGCATCGCGAGGAGGAGGCGCAGGAGCGGCGCCGAAGCAACAGATCTGCCAAAACCCAGCCGGAGCGCTGGAGTAGCAATGCACCTGCCAACAGGCAGCCCCAGCGNCCCTGAGCCGCTCACCCGCCGACGCGCGCCCCGCTTGGATCTCCCTCCTCGCCCCGGCCACGGGCTCTCGCGGGAACTGCGCGCCCGCCTCTCGCGAGAACGGCGGCGCCGGCAGCCGTAATGGCGGGGGCATGCGCGCACTGCCCCACGCGTTACCGTAATGCCCCGACGAGGCGCGGTGGAGCTTAGACCTCGGCCTGGCCCCCAAAAACCGCCCCGGCAGGAACCTGTGAGCGGCCCCAAATAAGCTGCTAATGATGGGAAAGGCCCGCCAGTCTTAAAAACTGCCTCTCATACAACTCACGCCATAGTCAGCCTGATAAATGTGCTACTTCATACAAAAGTTGCCACTTTCAGATAAGGCAGTGGCTAAATTTATCTGTGCAGATTTCTGGTAATTCATTCTGCCTACTGGGATCCTAGGAACATCTTGTCTTTTCACCTGAGAAACACCACTGGTCACACCTAAAAAACGCAGGGGAGATGATCTGCATAGTGATCACCCTGTCCTGCTGCCATTGAGTGGATTTGTGAGTGCCAGGAAGCAGCAATTCCTAAGTATCACCTGTGTCTGCAGGGAAGGCAGCAGGGCTGAACATTCCCGAGTCAGCCGTGCCTCTCACAGGGCTCTGCTACAGATCCTGCATGAGGAAGCACATCCTGATGTGCTTTATCTAATTTTACACATGTTACTAAATTGCACCAGCTCCAGAAAGGCACTGAATTGGCTCAAACTTCCCTCGCTGCTCCCTCACATTCCAACAATCACCTCTATGGTCAGGCTCATGTACGACAGCATTAACAGTGCAATGAATTTCAGGCAGGCCTTAAAAACTCATATAATCAGCATTTTATTTTCACTCCCATTGCTCCAGCCCCACAGGTTGCCTTTCACATTATTCCTCTCAATTCCCAACCATTTTATCCACAGGTATTCAAAAAGCCTGATGGACTTCAAGAAGAGCAGCAAATTTTCCCGAGGTCTTAACGGTGGGATTTTTCTCCAAACACCCCCTAAATTCAGATTTCCAGCCAATGTCTGAGAATCTGCAGTCCTTGACCTTCATTTCCCTCTGAACAGCCTTGCCAAGTAGTAAGACTCTGCAGAGTCCTTCCGACTGGCCTGAGGCTTGATGGTTCTCACATCCCGGAACTGCTCCTTCAGTCTGCTCTGCAGCAGAGGGGCCTCGGATCCATCCCAGAATTTACACAGCATCGTCCCTCTGGGCTTTAAAAGGCTCTGGGACATATCCAGAAGGCACAGGCACAGTCTGACCAGCTTGTGGTGGTCCAGCTCCTTGATGCCCGTGGCGTTGGGTGCCACGTCGCTCAGGATGACATCGGCCCTCCCCGAGGGAAGCAGGCTCCGGACGGTGCTCGGCGTGCCGGGGTGTGCCACGTCCGTCCCCGACAGCAGAACTGCTCCCTCCACAGGAGAGATCCGCAGCAGGTCAACGCCGAGCACGAAGCCGGTGGGGACAGCAGGATCTGGGAGGGAGAATGGCAAGGGGAACGCTCAGAGTGGCTGCAAAAACCTGCACGAGCTCAGTGCCTGTGAATACACAAACCCCACCACCTGCCCTCTCATCCCCGGGCAGTTTGCAGGGTGCTTCTGGATGGAGGGTTGGCCACAAGCTCATCCATTCAAGGCATGAAAACTCAGCTGCTCTGGATGAGCAAGGGGGGGTTTCTTGGGTTTCTGCTGCTCTTTCAAGGCTGACAATCCAGAAATCCTGGATAATGGTGCAGATGGTAACACCTCATTTTGTGAATATCAGTGGCTTCGCCCACATAAACCATGCACAGTGGTTGCTTCTGTTCTTGGAGGAGGGAAATAATATTTCAAATAACCAAGGTGATTGCTGGAGGTCACACCCATTTCAGAACTGGATGAAGGGATCTTCCCCACAACAGCTAATCAGACCTCTAGCACCACATGGTATGTTTTATTTCACAAACACAATTTCTCCAGACCATAAAATTATTTACTAGGCTCATCCCTTCTTGTTCTTATCAGTGACTCTGGCTCTTACCAGTACCCTTCCCCATACTGTTACCATCACAGAATTTCCTTGATTTCACAGTATTTCAATTTAGATTCTGTAGTATCCCACAGACCTCTCACTTCAGGAGGAGTATTATCCCCATCTTGCCTACCAAAAAGTTGCACTTACCAGTGCCTAAGGCATTGACCCTCTCTACAGCAACCTGGGTCCACGCACCAGGTGCTGCTCCACAGTCAAGAACAGAAAGTCCTGGACGAAGAACACAGAACTTGTCATCAATTTCCAGCAACTTGAAGGCACTTCGGCAACGGTAACGCTGCTGCTTGGACGCCTTGACAAAGGGATCCTTCAAGTGCCGCTCCAACCACCTCTGCTCAGTTCCAGTTTTCCTCAGAAATCTCGCCGTGCTGTGCAGGCATCTGCTCATCCAGCACCAACGGCTGGCAGGAAGACAGGCGAATTAACCAGGCAAATTAGTACATATTCTGTATTTCAAAAGTCTCCACAGTAATTAGCTCCAGCCACT
This sequence comes from Notiomystis cincta, assembly GCA_013398075.1. Lineage (NCBI taxonomy): Eukaryota > Metazoa > Chordata > Aves > Passeriformes > Notiomystidae > Notiomystis > Notiomystis cincta. The sequence goes on from VZRX01011129.1 coordinate 125,097, forward strand.
ACAGGCAGCCCAGGGAGGGTGTGGAGTCTCCCTGTCAGGAGACATTTAAAACTCAGTTGGGCACATTCCTATGTCACCTGCTCCAAGTGACCCTGCCTTGGCAGGGAGGCTGGGCTAGATGGTCTCCAGAAGTCCCTTCTAACCCAAACCATCCTGGGATTCTACAAAGAAGACCCCAAATTTGAGATTTTTGGCACATTGACGTATCAAGTCCTATCAAGACAGCAGGGCCAGGTTTTGGATAAGGCCTCATCCTGAGCTAAGGGGGGAAAGACATCCCACTCCAGCTTCTGCTCTGGTGTTTTAAGGACACGACACGGCACAGTGATCCCAGCAGGGCGCTGTGCTGCCTCAGCGGGGCTGGCGGCCTCCGCGGGCCCCTCGGAGGAAAGGAGGGATGCCCGAGCTCTGCAGACTCCAAACAGAGCAACCAACAGCCACGGCCCCTGCCTGGGCGGAGCTGCCGCACGGCATTTCCAGCAACCGCAATCCCCAAACGCACATTAACCCGTTCCCCAGGGAATCTCCAGGCGCCGGCACTCACGACATCCCGCCATACCCCGCGTGGGCGCCGAGATCGCCTCAGCGGCCCCGCCACGAACCTGCCCCGGGCAAAGGAAGCCCGCCCCGAGCCCGCCATGGCCGCCTCAGCCC
>VZRX01011129.1:125857-151085 GCA_013398075.1 Notiomystis cincta
CCCGAGGCGGGCGGGAAAGGCGGCGGCGTGGGGCTGAGGTGCGCGGGGACAGGGACGGGGGTGCAGGGGGGTCAGGGAGTGGGATGGGGGATCAGCGATTTGGGGAAGGTGCGCTGGGAGCTGAGGATTCGGGGAGGGGATGCTGAGGGTGATAAGGGATTCGGGGAGGGAGTTTAGGAGGAACGAGGATTTGGGGAGAGCGGATCGGAGATTTGGGGAGGGGTTTCTGGGGGCTCAGGGATTCGGGGAGAGGGTGTTGAGGGTAGTCTGAGAATCTGGGGGGACGAGGATTTGCGGTGGGGATCAAAGATTTGGGGAAGGGCTGCTGGGAGTCAGGGATTCTAGGAGAGGGTGTTAAGGGTGGTCAGGATTCCGGGAGAGGGTTTTGGGGGAATAAGGATTTGGGAAAAGAGGACCAAACTTTGGGAAGGCGGTGCTGAAGGAGCAGGATAGCAAGGGTCAGTGGGAGCGTTAGAGAAGGAGGTATTGGGGGAGGCACTGTGCGACCGAGGATTTAGGGACCGGGCACTGCGGAGCGGTGCTGGGTGTTTGGGGGGCTCGGGGCTCTCTGCATCCCCCGGGTCCCCTCTGAGGGGTGCCGGGAGCCCCTGGCTCAGCGTGCCCGCCTCGTCCCTCACCCAGGAGCCATGTACACGTCCAAACTCTTCACCCTCGTCCTGGTGGTGCAGCCGTCCCGCGTCCTCCTGGGCATGAAGAAGCGCGGGTTCGGCGCCGGGCTCTGGAACGGTTTCGGGGGGAAGGTGCAGCCGGGCGAGAGCATCGAGGAGGCTGCCCGCAGGTGAGGGCCGGGCCAGACAGGTCCGGGGGCACAGGCGGACGTGTTGGACCATCGGCACTGGGCTGCAGGTGGAGGTACCACGGCTCCTCTGGTCAGTGACACCCTCGTGTTACCCACCAGTGCAGCCACCTTGAACACCTGCTCGACAGGTGATGAGGGATCATCCACAGGTACAGAGAAACAGGATTGCTCCCCGTTTGTCATCTGCAAATCTTGAACTGTCATCCAGTCTGTGAGTCCTCCCTCCCATCTCCTGGACTCTGATCTAAACTGAGAATGAGTGTGAGTGGTGAGTGGAGGTTCTCGCACCTTTTCAGAGAGGTGCAGGGTTTAATTTTGGCTATATGGCAGAATTTAATTTTAATAATAAGCCAAGCTGCTCATTTAAATTTTTAAGCTGTTGAACAGATACTGCCTTCCAGTAGCATTTTTAGTACTATGGGGAAATGTAGTGACAAAATAGCAGAAATTCTTAGGGGTCCCTTATGAAAACCACTGTAGAAATTTATTACTTGGTAATATGATTATTTGATTGTATGGGTAATGCTGAGTTAGGGAATTTAATTTCATCAGTAAAAAGGCACAGTTGTAATTGTTGAACCCTTTAGTACTGATTTCTTGTAGTTCTTTCATCTGTCTGATCATTAAAATGAAGTAGCAGATCACAGCTGAATTGCTAAAGTCCTCAAAAAATTAGGTACCTTGTTCTTTACATGAGTGTTGCTGATAAAAGCCACACTTTGCCATCTCCTCAGTTTCTGCTATGTGCCCAAAACTGCTCTTGCACCTGCAGGAAGATCAATCATGGTGTGTTCAACTGGTACCCAACAGCCTCTGCCCCCAACAGCCTCCTCAGCTGTGCCAGCACAACCACCCGGGCTCTGTGGTGAGCTGGCTTTGGGGACAGAAGGGTCTCTGTGCAGATGTGCTCCCAGCAGCACCTGGCTTTAATGTACCTGACACTTCATCATGGCTTTTCTTGTAATTTGTCATCTCTGAGTGGAAGGAGGGACATAAGTTTTGTCACTTAACATTTGCTGGGCTTACACTGCCACCGGCTGTGGGGCAAATCTAATGGTTTAATGCAGCATTGGATTTCCTGGGTGTGCATTTACCTGGGCTGGCCCTGAGTTTGACGTGAGCTTCCATTCACTCAAGATGTCACGTGCTAAAATTGTCTTCAATCCAAATGCAGTGTCCCAGAGCACAGCCAACACCTGCTGCTGGAGACTGTCCCCACCCCTTCACCTGCAGTTTACTCCAGAATGATGCAACCAGTTCCTGTTGAGGTCAGCTGGGCAGGAAGCTGTCCCCAGAGCCAGGACCAGCTGGACACGCTGGTCACCTTCCTGGCTGGAGCACCACTGGTGCAGTGCTGCCTCAGGGCACAGCTCTCCAGCAGGAAGCTTCCCACAGTCCAAATCAAACTTCCCTTGTAGCTCCTCTGCTCTGCACTGGGAGTTGAGGCTGTGGTTCCACGTTGCTCTGTCTCAGCTGGGTTGGCAGAGGCATCATGTGTGAAGTGTCCTCTCAGCACAGGTAGTTAAAGATTAAGCCAAAACATGAACAAAAGTTCCCAGTCCCAGTAAGATTTCCATCCTGGGTACAGCACATTCCCATGAGCACCTGGGCAGCTCCTCAGTGGCACATCTTGTAAGAGGAGCATTTAGCCAATGAGTTATTTCTAGTTTGCCACCTGTAATGTTTCCACTTGCTACAGAAAGAGCCAAGCAGCTGATGGATTAATTGCCTGGAGAACTGTAGCAGTGTTGTGCTTTGTTGTTCAATTATCCGTGCCTGTAAAAGGAGGCTTTTAGAGCCATTCCTGGAAAACTGCCTCTATTTTAGATATAGATAGCTTCTCAGAAGATAAACAAAAATTAGCCAAGATATTAAGTTGAAGTATAATTTTGAAACATGGGATCCATGAAATCAATGCCAAAGAAAGCCGGAGCCTTAAAATCATTTCCCTTACATTTTAAAATTGTTCTTACTGCCAAATAGACAACTACATTAATTATTAACTGTAAGTAAAGATACACAGTTTCAGAGTATTCCTTATTTTTGTACATTAGAAAAACCACAACTAACTTCCAGTTATGCTGCTTCTATTAGAGGGAGGTAAAATAAAAAAAAAACCCTGAGTGTGGAGCATAAAGAGAGGAAATAATTGAATGTGCTGCAAGTAACTGTGCATGGTGGTGCATGGAAAAGAGCTGGCACAGCTCTCCAAGTGCTCTTAAAAGTCTTGCCTTCTGGCCTCTCGTTATGCTCAATGTGCTTCCAAGGAGCAGAAAGGCAAAATTTGCACAATTGCTTTGTGCTTTTTACATTGCATTTGAATGGGAATCGGAATTCTCAGCGTTCTGTGTGCAGGTGGTGTTATAGAGTGTGTAATTTAAGCTTCAGTTTGCCTCAGAAGTAGATGATTGTGTAGCAAGCATAGATGTTCTTGACCTGCTTCTCCACAATTCTCGAAGATTTAGTTTGAAGTTGGCAAAGCCTTTTGCTTGGCTAAATGAAGTGCATCTTGGCGTTCTGAAGCCACACCCAGCTGCAGTCACATGACTTCATCTACCCACTTCTCACTCACCTTAGAACAGATCTGCATGTTGCAAGGACTGTAAATTATACTAAGTGATCAATTTTCCTGAGTCTTCCCCTTCCAACATAGACTGTTTTCCTACCGGGCTCAGGAACCTGAAATAACAAACAGTCCCACCTGACCTGGCTCCACTGTGGTGTTGTAGCCTCGTGGCTTGGTGCAGGTCAGAACCCTGCTCTGTTGTACAGGTGCAGCTTTCACCTTTGGTGCCCTGGAAGGGTTTTGACTGTGAATAAAGCGATTTTTGTTCTCCCAATGCTCACTTTCCTGTAAGAAATCTTTGTCTTGTGCAGGGAGCTCCTGGAGGAGAGTGGACTGACTGTGGACACCTTGCAGAAGATGGGGCAGATCACATTTGAATTTGTAGGCAACTCTGAACTGATGGACGTTCACATTTTCCGGGCAGATCATTTCCATGGAGAGCCAACAGAAAGTGAGGGTAGGTGGCTGGGGAGGGGGAAGGAAGGATGTGCATGCTCTTCTGAGACAGCACTGCTCTTATGAAATGGAGAATTATTCATGCTAAAATGCTTCCCAGAGGGAAGGCAGCTGGGCTGTAGAGGGAAGCTGCTTGTTGGCCAATATTCACAGTCTTAAGTAGCGAAAATCCCTGAGAAAATCCCATGCTGTTTTCTCCCTCCAGAAATGCGGCCCCAGTGGTTTCAGCTGGACGAGGTGCCATTCCATTGCATGTGGCCAGATGATAGTTACTGGTTTCCCTTGGTGCTTCAAAGAAAGTTGTTTCGTGGCTATTTTAAGTTCCAGGGACAAGACACCATCCTGGAGCACAGCCTGAAAGAAGTGGAGGAAGTTTAAGAAAGCAGAAGCACTCAGCCCACGTTGGGCTGCAGCACCCTCAGTATGACTTATGAGGGTCTTCTTGCTCAGCTCTCCAGAAAATGAGACTTATTTTCCAGGTCACTGGGAAGTAAGGAAAGTAAGGGGGTTTCTAAAAGCAGAAATAAAAGTAACAAGATTTTCCATGCTGTGAAGTCCCTGGCTGGGGTAAGCTTTAGTGGTTATGTGATCACATATTAAAACTTAAAAACTTAAGTGTTAACCCCTTTTAATGGCTTAGACTTTTCCCTCATGGGTGAAATTTTTCTTTTCTTAATTAATAAAAATATTTTTTTAGATAAAAAAAAAAAACCTTTTATTAGAAGCATGTATTGTTCTGTTGTAATGATGCTGTGAAAGCCTTTTGGAAAATTCAGACAAGAGATTCCTTCAGGATTCTCCAGCTGAAGGCAGTGTGAGGTTCTGGGAGTTAAAACACAAGTCAGAGGTAGATGTCCAGTCCTGTCTCAGCCACTGTTGCAGCTCTTGCTGTGAAGTCAAACAGTTGGAGTATTTCAGGTAAAAATATGCTGAACAAGTTCAACTTCCATCAAGTCCCTGTTGCAAAGTGCCATCCCCTAGGGCTGCAGGCTTTGTCCCAGGGCAGGAACAGGTGACTGCTCAGCACTGATGTCAACCCAGCATGGTGGGCAGCAAAAGTTTAATCCAACTGTGCCAGAAATCACACATCACATATATAACTTCTTACACAAGTTTGTTGGGGTTTTTTTTCAAACACTTTTACAAACATATAACACAGATAGAATCTTGGAATGTAATGTAGGATCTGTAAACATTTCCAGTCTACTAGCTGTAGTAATAGTCCTTTAATTCCTGCATTTGGATAAAGTGCTTCATACATAAGGCTATTTGAGCAAAGCAAAGATACAGGATATTCCAGGCAGACAAAATTCACACCCTCTGAACTGTTTGTTTCTTGTCTCCCTCCAGCAGTTTTGAAAAATTTATACCCCACAAAAACATCCTTCTTCATCTGCTCAGCAAGCCACAGCTCAGACTTAGGAGGATGAATTAACACCTTAAAACCTTTCTTTTCCTTTTGTGCTGCACACTTATTTACAGAGGTTTTGATACCCGCCTCTGCTTCTGACCTGGCAGCAAGGGTTCCTGGCTGCTCTAACACAGAGAATGGCTTGGGGCAAATCCAGTAAGCACAGGCAGCTTCTACACAGTGTAGGACCTTACTGCATGGTAGGACAGGGAATAATTGGCAGCCAATACCTGTTAAGTATCTTGGGTTATTTCCTGGTGGAAACTAAATTTTTGGGTAAGAGACAGCACGTGACAATCACACAGAATTAATTTCTGTTCCTCCAGGAGTTTGGGTAGAAAAAGAACAAGCATGGCTCAGGCTTGCACTTTTCTGTTGTCCCCTGACTGCAGTCAGGTGAGTCCTTTCAGGAAGGTGCTTTCCCCAGCCCTGATTTTTAGCTCATGTCAAAGAGCTGGGATGTTATTGCTGCTGCAAGACTGACATGGTTTAAGTAAGATCCATCCCCAGCTGGTGATCTTTGTCTTTTAGTAAACAGCACAAAAATTCCAGGAATTACACCCATTGCATGGTCAAAGGAAAGTTAAAAGCACTGGAATGTAGCAAGGCACCATTGAACATGTTACAACTAAGGAGGAGCAACTTGCCAGGAAGATGGAAGGAGGGAAAAGAAGGATCAAAGATTTAAGGTACTGTAAATAGAGTTTTGAGCCTTTCAACACATGATACTGACAAAAAGCCTGTACATTCCTACTTCACAGGTGGAAGTGGAGAAGCCCTCAGGAGTGACAAAACAGAGCCCTTTTCAGAGAACAATTTTCAGGCAGCCTTTCAGGGTCTCAGGTGTTGACTACCCTGGTACCTCCAGGACTGCTCTAGCAGACACTGAAGGCTTTTCTACCATCACTCCTTCGAACACATTAAAGTCCCCCGACCTCAAGCACACACAAAAAAGCTTCCATTCAGAAAAGCACATTAACACTTTGGCACTGCATCTTACAGGAGCATCAGATCTCAGAGAGGCAGCACACACTCCTCAATTAGTCTGGCTTGGTTAGTGTTTACTGCAGAAGGCAAGAGCATGGAGGTAACTACAGCTGTTTTCCCCACACTGGCTACAGCAGACAGCTGAAGCCAGCTTGATGGACCCTTGGAGTCCCTGCTGCTTCCCTCTGCAGGGAGGAGGCTGTGCCTGATGCTGCCCTCCAAGACTAACAGATCCATAAACTGAACATAAAAGACAGTAAGGAAATCCCTCACACGTTGAGGTAAACATAACAGTGCTGTTTGCACACTGACCAGTCTCCCAGTAGAAAGGTTTGCAAACTAAGGGCTGTATGAAATAGTGTCTGCATGTGTTTAGGAATGAGACACAAGCTTGACAGTCCAGTATGAAATAAGCTCTGAAAGTGCCAGCAGCTGGATCAGCTTTGAGAACACTGGGCCTCAGTTCTCAAATACCTGGTGAACAGAGTAAAACCAAAACAAGAAAAACCCACCCCCAAAACTCTCCTCAAAGAAACAAGGGCTGACAATAAAGGAATGGGTGTATTTCAAAGCAATGGAATTTCAGTTTCTTTATGGGTCCTGTGGTTTGTTTCTATGATTGTTACAGTCTGTGCACTAGGACTGTACAATTTGTGCTTGAAGGAGAACAGGAAAGAGGAATTAGTCTGAAGCCCTAATGTCATTTTGATGTTTGCTTTTTGGGGGGTTGTTTTTTGATTTTAAATCAAAGTCAAAATTGTAATTTTTTTTTCTAAAAGTGAGAAGTGCAAAGTTCCATACAGGCTAGTCCTTTGCAACTACTCCCATAGAACACTGCCCAGTCAAACAAATTACATGAGACCCATCATAAATTATCAGATCTTGCCCCAAAACATACAGTATTTTCTTAATTTCACTGTTCACCACATCAGGCAAACAAAGATATATGAGGGAAGATGAGTGCTGAGACTAAGCCAGCCATAACCAGCCAGCACCTTCTGAGAATGCCAGGAGTGAAGAGCATGGAAAAGTCTGGTAACACACCTTCCACACCTGAACCACAAACCACCTCACTAATCAAGACAAGGTCAAGCAGAAGAGCCTGTTGTGCCATGCCTGAGATGATTATCTTCTTTGTAACTGGACTGCAGAAACTTTCCCTCCCCTGCCAGTTTGCTCCAGCTGTGAGCAGAATTCCTTCTGCATCACTTTGGAAATCTCCAGGAGAGAATCAAATCCGTCACAGCCATTTGCAGTTCATCTGTCTCACTGGACAAGGCCCACGTGCAGGAGGAAAGTGAGTTAACATTTGAATTGTTGGAAAAAGCTCTTAATGCATTCTGTGCAAGGTTGGCTACACATTGCTTAAGGCCCAGCACTCAAGGAATTCACCCATATCAGCGTATTTACTCCATTTGGAGGGATCTGAGTGATAGTTATTCAGTCTCCTGAAACTGGGCAAATAACTTATCTTGCTCCTAGCTGGAAACTAATCCAGAATTTCCACCTGGGCTAGGAAGAGCTTCATGTTGCACTGAGTTTTCTAAATGAAAAAATAAAACAACTAAAAAAAAAAATCTAAAAAAAGCTTTTATGATTGGAGGATTTAAATATACTTCCTGATAATGTGGAAGTTCCCCAGTGGGAAAATACTGTAATGGTTCCAGTTTGACAGCAAGCATTCATCCTTGTTAATGTGCTTCCTTTTTTACCCATTCGAAGAAAATGCTAAGAGGTCAAGCCAGGAATTCCCCTCTGGAATCTATTTTGGCCCCTGAGAAGTCAGGTTCAGGGAGTCCTGTTCACACAGTTTTGCTGCAGACGTTTGCACTTTGATTATCAGTTTCTCTGGGGGATGTGCACCATTTCCCCTGAGGTAACACGACATGCACGTTCTTCCCCTTGGCCTCCCGAGGGAAAGTCACTGGAGATACAAAATGGAGAATGTTTAGTCCCTTTATCATAACCACAAACTGTTCTGAAAACCCCATTCCCAAGGGCTGTGGTGTTTTTAGACATGAGAACTCTCACTTAATTGTCTGCTCTCCTTCACAAACAAACACACTGCAATGCTACCCACAGCCAGGAGGAAGGACAGTAACATCCTGATAATACTGAATTTTTGCTAATGAACTTTATCAGCACTGTGTTCCAACCTGCTGGTGCAACAGAATACTTCTGATATTACACCAAGGAAAACACCAGCCTTCAGGTCAGCAGCTCTCCAACAGACCTAAACAGCACTCACAGATGGAGGTCAGAACCTCCAGAAGAAATAAACAAGCTACCTTGTAGCTGTTCTGCTCCCGTAGTACAAGTGGTTTACAGTTAAGGAGTGTTTTAGTCAATTATTTTCTTATTTATGCCAGGCAAACTCGTCTGAGTTCCTGAACCCAGCTGTCTTTGGCCCCAAACTGAAAAATATGAGCAAGTCCCCAGGCTGCCCTGCAACCGTGAAGGGAAACACACTGACAACACAGACCTTCCAGCACCATCAGGAAAATCCCTGTCACACAGCAGCACTGACCCCTGCCCAGCTGGGTTACAAAATCCAACCACTTCATTCATTTTTGTGCTAAGGTCTAGCAGTAAGAAATCAAATCCAGACACCTACAATGGGATGGGGGATGGCTTTCAGCTTTCCTTATGCACACACGTCCCTACCACAGGCCCTCCAAGGCATAAAAGGCAATTTATCTCCACTACAAGCAAGTGCTTCAGCTATCCTGTTCATCTCAGCACTTCAGAGACGTGCAGAGATGTGTCAGCACAGCTGCAGATAAACATGATTGGAGGACTGTTAGTACAAGAAGCAGAGGCCTCAGAACAACACTGCAGCACTCGCTGTGCCAGGCCACATCCGACCCCGTGAGGGGCGTCTGCAGGATAATGAACATCAGCTCTGCCTCAGGGCATTGCCAAATTACAAAATTGTCTCTATATCCAGATGTTCTGCCCCACATCCAGTCTGTCTAAATCAGAGAACAGCTCAAAGCAGCAATATTAAAAAAAAAAAAATAAAAATAGCTGTTTGGAGGATTCATTGGAGGTAGAGGTCCCACCCCTTCGTTGATTGCCCTTCTTGCTCCATGTGGGATGCTCGGAACATTAATTGGAAAAGAAGTTTCCCTCTGGAGGTGACAGTGGTGGAGTTGGCATACTGCTAGATCCCACGAAAAGGCAGCTCAGCTTCGGCTTCAATTCATTCCAGACTTTACTCATCTGTGAGGGGAGAAGGAGAGAATGCAGACATGACAACAGAGCAGGTATCAACCTCACCACATGGAATTTTAGCAGCAGTCTTGGGGATCAGAAGCACAACATTGATTTGCTTAAGTATTTTCAGGAAGCTCAGTGGACCCAGACTGTGCCTGTTAGACCAGTGCTATGTGCAGCTCCCTGAACATTTTCCTGAGCATGTATGGAAGGGAGATTTCCCTTCATCAAATTTCTTCACTGAAGGGATAAAAGGGAGCTGAAGGAGAAGAGACTTTTCAACTATAACCAAAGCAAGAAAGTCTGTATATGGGGAACATTAAAGGCCATATTTAGGGTTTAACAAAAGGGAGCTTCTAAGTTTTAGAGCAAAACCCAGGACGTTTTCTTGTCATACAATTCCTGTGTAGCACAACAAAAGACCAGATTAATCTAGCAAACACACATCATTCATTACAGAGTAGAAATTTACTGGTTGGGTCTTTTTCAACTACCCAGCTACAAATCAAAGAAGAGAAGAAAAAAACTTGCTGCAAGAAGATACCATCTTTTAGAGGTGTTAGAGGCCAACCTTAATCATCACCCCAAACTGGAAAAACCTCATGTAACTTCCTAAATTATGAGAGAGCCCAGCTGCACAGATGATTAGATGACGAAGCCAATAGGTGAAAACAAATCCACTTAAATTCTAATTCATATTTTGGGAAAAATGACACAGTCCAGAACTCACCTCTTTGTGACCCTGAATCTGGGAGTTGACAAAGGCCCCCAAAATGTGAGATGTGAGAGGCAGGTAGATGTGGATGAGCTGTGTCTCCTGATGCAGGCAGTACAGGGAGAAGTAATTCCGCAGCTCCATGGTTATGATCGCATTTTCTTGCTGAAAGAAGAGGAACTCTGTGACCAAGAAGAGGGTGCCAAGCACTTACAGCAGGAGAAAATGGCTTTCCTCCCCAAACCAGCAATTCAAACACATACCAAAAACCTAAACCAGGCAGTTCCTGGGCCTATTTGATACGAGAGGAAGTGTCCTCTCCCTCAGCTCCTGCAAATGAGGTGCTGCCAGAGAGCCAGTAACAAGTGTGGAGGAAAACAAACACGTTTTCCACGTGGCACAGCAAGCAGCACAGATTTCCCAAAGTACAGGCTACCCTTCCAGTCCAAAACCTTTCTGCAAATGTGACTGAGCTACAGAGCAGCACCATTGCAGAGCCCAGTCCCACCCTTTGCTCTCCCAGGTGCCTGCCCTACCTCCACAATGCGAGACTCCAGTTGCTCCACCGATTCTGGTTCCTTGTTCTGCACAGTGGCACTCATCATCTGCTTCTTCATCATGCTGTACTTGTGCAATGCTCGCTGGTGCTTGTGCAATACCCCCTTCTCGTGCCTTTCACACAGGTCCTTCATGGGAAAAGAAAACAACGGGTCCACAGTGGGAGCCAAGAGTCAGCAAACACACAGCCAAGTACATCAGGAACGTGGTCACACTTTAAGTCATTTCTACGTTGCAGATTTTTGCTCCTTTGCTTTCAAGAGGGTCAAAAAATGCCAGTAGCTAAGAATTTAAGAAACAAAACTGCTTGAACCCAAGGCCAGTGAGCTTAAGAGGCAACCTGGAGCATCACTTCTGGCAACATTTTGGATCTTATGAAGCCTCTTACTTTTCTGACCTTCTTATTACTGAGTGCTGGCAATTAATTAAAGTGCTGGCTCAATAGTGCCCTTCAATTTCAGTCCTGGCCTGGGAATGTCAGGAGAAGCTGCCACGTACAGTTGACCAAAAGGTTGGTATTAACAAAATCATTTCATTCATAACTGAACTCATGTCTCCATGAACAAACCAGTAGCAAGCTAGTTCACTGCTTTGACTCAAAAGCAGCCAAATCTAAAAATGAAAAGTTAGCTGATCCATACAGCTTAGCCAGTCATATTTTTAAATTCCTTGCAGAGTTTGCTCTTTGGGAAGTTCTCATCATCAGACAAGCTGATCAGAAAGGCTAGGGAGTTCCTTATGGCCAACAGCCACTCCCCTCCCTCTGCCAGATGCCCAGTTTGCCTCTGAACTGGCCTCACAGTTTCCCATCCAGTTGGCGTTACACCCTCTAAAGAGCACAAGCTTGCTCTAAACAACTTTCTTGTTGGCAGAAGAACAGCAGAGCTCACTTTATAGGACTGGAGTAAATCCAGGAAAAGGTTCAACTTCTCCACCACATCATTCTCTTCCTGTTTACCCTAGAAAACAAGGAAAAAGTACATTTTACATAAGCCTGGCATCACAGCCCTCCGCCCCCCCCACCACGCGGGCTCTCGCTGCTCTCTCCAGGGCACATCGGCGCTTACACAACTGCATCAAAAACCTCTCCAATGGCACTGGAGTGTTTAGTCCTCAGTGTGCAGAACAAAGACCTGAGTGAGGCAGGAACAGCTTTTCCAACTGACTGATCATTAGAACCAGAGGAGTTGGTTTCACAGGCCTGCGTGTCAGTCCTTTCAGCGCACTCTGCCTGGAATTCCTTGCTCCTGCAGATTCCTCCAATCTTTCATCTTCCCTTCCTACAAGATAACTAATCCATTAAATCTCTGAATTACCTGCATGTTCCCCATAATAGTTCATGCATCAGAAGGCAGAGATGAGACACCAAGACAAATTTCACTACTAGATTTTTATTTTACAAAATACTCTTTTCTTCCTGTATCAGTAGAGCTCTCTGGAGCGTAAACTCCAGAGAAAGAGACCTGGCCTGATTGATCTACAAAAGCACACTGCATGTTTCAACCCAATGAAATGAAGAGCAAAACTATTACTTTTCCCTCCCAGAATGTCATGGCCTCACATTATTCTGACAGTCATTACCACACTGTACACTTAGACAGGAATGTGGTGCTTCTGTCTGAATGGTTCTCATGTAATGTTTAAGAACACCAATGTGAGAATTTGATTCAGAAGTAAGTTATTCTGTGTTCTCTGTAGCAGATTAATAAGATGGAACACAGCACTTTTGGACAGCTCACCCTAGTAGTGAATTTACGTGTGCAGTAACCATTTAAAATTAAGAAAGAAAGCAGGTTTTTCCCTCCTTTCCCTTGCCTGTTACATTTTTTCCCCATTTAAACACAGTCCAGGTATTTCACACAAGCTTGAACAAGCAGGCTGGTAGTTAAGGATGTGAGTTTGGACTATAATCTCCCTCTTAACTCTTGAAGGGCTTTTGTTCACAGAGCTCATGATTCAAGATGAAATTTAGGACAGCAATGTACCTCATTCATGTTACAAAAAGGAAAAAAAAAAAGAAAAAAGTAAAGGACTCACCTGCTGCACAGCCTTATCTGCCAGAAGTGCAAATTCAACAGACAGACCCTTCAAGGCTTGTTTCAGAGTCCCCCATGTGTTGTTATTCAAAGCAGCCCAGGAAGGAAGTGGGGTAGTGTCTGAGCCCAAAGCACTGGAAGGAGATAAGCAATGGTCACATCTAGAAGACAAATTCCACTGAGTAGATAAAGTTATTTACAGAGACCAGTTCAGAGTTGCAAATCTGTCCAAATAGCTCACAGTTCTGAGCTACTACTGTCCAATCACAATGCAGAGTTAACTGTGTGCATACTGGGGAGAGAGACAATAACACAAGTGCCTGAATGTGAAGGTATTTCTGTTTTCTTTCCTCACACTCCAGGGAATGCAGCCCTAGTGGAAACCACGCATTTCCTTCTTTTATAGGAAGAAAATTGATTATGGCCTACAGCATGCACTGAAATACCCATTTTTACCAGACCATTTGCAGGTAAACTTCACAACAGTTTTAGGTTCTAAACCAGCAGTAGAAATGTTCACATCAGCCAACCCTGCTCCTCCCAACCCACCTTAGCTCCTTCCCAAATATGAGGAGGTCGGAGGCGTTGTCGATGGCTCGGGAAGCGATCCTCTCCGCACGGTCCCGGAGCTTATAAAAGCTGTTATAAATATTTCTGATCAGCTCCCTGCTGGCAGCAAACTGGGCCTGAATGTCAGCTGGGAGGAAGTCCTGAAGGAGTACAGAGGGATTACTGGTGGATAACTCAGAGGCACACCACAGTCTGCAGAGAGGGACAGGCTTCCCTCCTGTGCTCACTGCCTCACGCTGTGCTCTAACAACTCTGCAGAGATCAGCTGCTCATTCAGGTGTCCAAGTCAGATGTCACAAATAGGCCTAATTTTCAGAGGCAGAAAGAGGCTCAAATACCCAGTGTAGGCAGAGTTGGCAAAATCTGCAATTGTCCTATGTAGTTAAAAGAGGGTTTGTGAGATTTCAAGCTCACGAGTTCTGATCTGATCCTACTGGTAACTCCCGGCCAGGTAAAGTCAATCATGAACTGAAAGTTCAGCTTATTTTTGACCAGTTTATCACTGGTAAAAGCCTGAATTAAGCTCCAGTTGCAAAACCTTCTGCAAGCATTGCAGGAACCTGAACAACAACTTGCTTTGAAATTGCTCAATGAACACAGGGGATGTGTACTTAAAATTTGTCATAGCACTAATCACTGGGATAAACAGATATATGGAGAACTTATAACTAACTTTTCCATAACAGTCCAAATTGCTCTCCCACAGGGAGAGAGCAACAGACAGAATGAGGACATGAGCACAGGGAGAGACATCAGTCGGGATATTAACTTTTAAATTGTGCAATTTGTGCATTTGTTTGTTATGCAAGTACAAGTAATTACAGAGAAACATGTTCTGAGCAGGATTCATTGTTTAATCTATATCATATTCATGAGCCAGAATTTAGCTAGAAGTATCAGGCCTTTAAAAGTCAAAAGTTTATTTGATCTTTTCAATAAAATCACAAGCCCTTCAAACTCTGGAAACAACTGTCTCCTACCTAAGGTCTCCATCACTGCACAAATGCCATAACTGAAGCACCTGGAGAAGAAAGCCATTTAAACCAGAATAATATGTTGCAAGAAATTCATATACATACCTTGGCCTGGGTAGCTAATCTGCAAGTCACAAATTCATCTCCTACTCCCTGGACCAACTCCCTTAGCTTATTCTGTATATCCTGGAGAAAATACAGGATCAAGTGAGAATGAAAGAACTATAAAACACACAGGCAGTTCATGCAGGTCTCAGATATATTGCAACAGTAAGGCACAACTCAGCAGATACAGCAGTATCCAGGTTAGGTTTAATTTAAGGAAAAGCATAATCTCTATTCCCCTAAGAACAGTTATGATTTTCAAAATACTACACTCCTGGCACTCAGTGAAATTACCTTCCACCTTCCACTGTGGAAACACCTACTGAGAGAAAATTCTCTTCATCACAGGGAGCAAACCCATGTAGGTTAACAGCAATTCTGAACTCTGTGCCCAGTGAGGCAGCTACAGCAAGCTCAGGACTATTGCTAACAAACACTCACTGAGCCACTGAAGGACAGAAAGAGTTTCAGGAGCACATCTTCTGAGAAAGGGGGATGTCGAGCCACCAGGTTTATAAATCGCTTCAGCGCTCTCCTCCGCGACTCTATGAACTCTCGGTCAGCTGCAGGAGGAAACACAACAGGTCAATTAATGCACCTCACAGTACAGCTCAGAAAGACAATAGAAAGCAGCAAAACCCAAAGAATGGTTACCTATATTCTGTCAGCTCCCAAAATCAGACTTTTAGACTGACCCCCTGAACAAATATTCCATCAAACATTCTTTATCTCTTACCAAAATTCAGCATACACAGCTACATGTGGTTATTTCCACAGGGGACATCAGGGAGGAAGGAGAAACAGCAGAGCCTAAGGCCTGAAACCTCAGCTTACAAACTAAGGGCCTACAGAGATTCTTCTTCCTCTGAATCAATTCCACAGAGGATATCCCAGTCTGTTTGGGATCCTGGGATCAGCATGCATCCTCTTCATGCAAGATGTCACAAAGTACTTTGGCAGACTTGCACAGCAATCTGCAGTACATCCAGCCAGAGTCTTTACTTGTCAAACTAAAAAACTTCTGCTCCTCTTGCTCAAACAGGAAGAATTTCAATCTGGCAATAACTGCAGTAAGGCAGTAAATCAAAGTTCCCGGAGTTTTTCAAGAACAGTAAAAAATAAAACCAAAGATTAAAGGAAAAGAAAGCAGCATAAGAAGACATTAAAGGAATGCTCTTATCCATGACAACACTCTCATATCATGAAGGATTAGTACTCTTTTGCCTCAGTTTCAAGCTGGCAGTTTGCTGGCTGTGAGGACTCTCACAGGTGATCCTCAGTACAGCACCATCCACCAATTCATTTTTTTGCCATTGGGGCTGCAGATCTTGGTTTTGCTTTGCTCACACTTAACCTACACAGACATGTCTAAAGCTGTGTCACACTTCCCACAGGATCTGCCTCAGCTGGTGCTGCTCCCCAGATGAGCAGAGCAGGTCATCCATCTCCACCTGACACACAGAGGGGAGCAGACCCCCACTGGCATCTGAGTAACTCAGCAGAGGGGCACACCAAGGACAAAGCAAG
Organism: Notiomystis cincta; assembly: GCA_013398075.1. NCBI lineage: Eukaryota > Metazoa > Chordata > Aves > Passeriformes > Notiomystidae > Notiomystis > Notiomystis cincta. Next base: position 141,799 of record VZRX01011129.1, read on the forward strand.
GAGCTCTGTCCATCCAGCTCTGGGACTTGGAGGCTCCAAGAGTCACACATCCATACTAATCCATCAAATCCTCTGTCCTGCAACTCCATTTGTCAGCCCATTAATCTGCTCAGAAACAAGAACTGCCCCTTCCCCTTCCTTTTTCCTGTTTGCAGTTTCCATGAAGGCCACTTCCACAGCTCTTGAATATGCAGTCACTGCACTAAGGGCAGTCAGCACTCTCTGCCTTATCACAGCTTTGCACTGCATTAGAACTGTTCTCCTAGCACAGTTTGGCAACTAATCCTATCAGGTTTTTTCCTGAAGTTATGATATGTGTGGGAAGAAATGCCACCAGTGCATGCAGGGAAATATCAACACAGCAACAATGCAAGGAAATAAGAGTCCCTGACAAGTGATAGATATTGGGAGCTTCTTTCAAGCATCCTCTCTGCACTGAGATTAATCAGAGTTTGCTCACAGGTGTTGCATGAAGTGGAAATTCTGGCTGAAACACTCAGTCAGGTTAAATTCACACATGGGTTTCACAACCTCCAAAAAAAGTCTTCACAATTCACATTCCATTATAAGAATATTTGACCATTGAAGCTTTTCAGGGGTATGATTTTGCTTTGCTGCAGTTCACTGTACACCCTGCTCTGCTCACTGTTTACCAATTCTGCTTTACTGGAGCAATACATGGACTCCTCAATTGAAATCAATTATTTACTGAAACAGTGAGCTCAGCACCATGGGCAGGAGAGAATATCTGAAAAGCTTTCCTTTCACAGATAAAGTATTAAACAAGACAGGATTCTGTACAGTTACGCAACATTTGAAAATTAGAAATGCTTAAAACCAGTGTCAATATTTGAGATTAATGAAAAATGTTCCTAAAGGAGCTTTGACACGCCTTCTCTCTTGGGATACTTCTTGGTAGTCTAACAGCTAAAGAATACCTGAATGAACTGACACTGATTCCATTCAGGTTGGAAAAGAACTCTTAATATCACTGAATCCAGCTGTTAAACTAACACTGCCAAGTCCATCACTAAACAATGATCATCACAACCTGTTTTTCTAAGAAGCAATACCTGCAACTCTGCCATGCTCTTGTGTAGAATTACACCTAAAATCTTGTTACAAAAAATCATTAGATACTGAAATTCCACAGGAAGAAACCCCACTGAAATTTTGCATTACCATCTCACAATAGGAATTTCTAGGATAGCAATTAATTCCCACCTCCAAACTGTGTATTGTAACCTCAACGCTGTTGTCTGAGCCAAGCAGAAGCCAGGACTTTCGAAACATTTCTTTTCAACAGTATCACCTTGATGGTGCTTGGACTGTGAAACAAAACCCCTCCAGTCACGAATCAAGAAGCAGGTTTACCTCCAAGCATCCTCTTTGGGGGCAGTGCTGGCACCATGCGATAGGGGAACTTCTGCAGCAGCATCTCATGGAACACCACGAAGTCATTGTATCGTCTGTACACCGAGCACTTGAACCGCTGCGAGCAACCAAGGGGCTGGGTCAGTGCACAGCTTACACGGCAGCACTTCCAGATTCTTTGGCATTGCCAACACAATTTCTTCACAGTTTCAACTGCCAATACAATTTCTTGCAGTTTCAATTGCCAATACAATTTCCTACAGTTTCAACTGCTAATACAATTTCTTGCAGTTTCAATTGCCAATACAATTTCTTTCACACCTGCACGGATTTGTTACAAAACCATTCCTTTTTCATTGTCACACAACTGCCTTTGTACAGAGCTCAGGTTTCAGGCACATCAACTTGCAGACCATCCTTCACACTTCAGTTACATCTCCCTGCTGCATTAAGAGCCAGCCCATACAACTGGTCCTCTTAAAACCAGCATCACCCAGCACAGGAAAATCACTCAAGACTTAAGCAGCAGAAGCTGCACAGACATTCTCACTGAGGATACATCCTCACCAAGCCCAAAGCTTGTTCACATTACCTTGCTGGAAACCTCATATTCCACATGTTTCAGAAAAAGGCCCTTCTTCTCAGGTATAAGCTCCACCTGCACACTGTCCTTGCTCAATAGCTCTTGTAGGGTGTGGGAAAGCAGCAGTGGATTTCCCTGGGGCGTCTGCATTAGAAACTGTTCCGGTTCCCTTGGTTCATTTACTGGAGGCTTTGCCAAATCTAGAAGACAAAAAGGGAAAAAACAGTAGACCTGATAAGATACAGTAGAAGAAGCAGCCTTAATATATTCTGTCCCTTTGTTTGGTGCTCCCAGAGTGGTGCAACACAACCAGAAGCCCAGCCAGGCCACTCCCCCGGGAGGCTCTGCTGCTTCACACACCTTCACATCACTGGTACCTCCCTGCTCTCAACACCCAGGAGCACCACCAATTATATCGAGTCAGAGAGACATCTCCACCAAGCAAAGAATCACAGGCCAAATTTGTTCTGTGAATCAGCTAAGAGGCCTGCATTTCCTGTCTGTCCAGCTCCCACCACAGCAGGATCTGCCAAAATGAACAAAACCCTTGCTCAGCACTTTTGGATCCTGCCTAGAACAACTCATGGAAGGAAAGAAAAATGTGTCTTTTTATCATGCTGCAGAAATGTAATCCATTAATTTTGCACATCATTACAAAGGAAGGAGACACTTCATTTGACATAATTTTAATAAACTCTCTGACACTGTGCTACAGTGAGCGTGAATTACAATAATTTACTATGTCAACATACTTAAGTTCCAAAGCAGAGGGAAAAGGTTCCTAATAAGGGCTATCAACCCGACAATTCCTCAATCACAGCAAGCTGAGGCAAAATCTTTTGAACTCACCTGTTCTATTCCACTGCTTGTTGCTAGAAAACAAACAGCTTTGGACAGTGAATTTGACCATAACTGGGCAGCTTTAGAGGGTTTTAACTGATTCTCAGACAAATGCAGAAGTGAAAAACCATGGGTCTTAAGAATGTGGCCCCAGAGGACAAATGACATCAAAGAAGGGGCAAAGCTGATGACTCAGAGTGTTCTCTTATCAAGTGCCTGACCACAGCCTGTTATCTCAAACTGACTTCCTAACTACATCTATTATGTGACTGTAAACTCAGTTTACATTGTTTTTCAAAGAATCCTTCCTTTTCTACCCATTCCACACATAGGGAACAGTGAGAAAAATGAGGGTACAACCCTGGACTCTATTCACTCCACGTCTGAGTCCTCTCCAGCCTGGAGCAGGTGCGCTGCTTCCTCTCTCTCTCTTCCATGCTGTGAACAAGCTCTTTTACAAAGGAAGTCAAATCCAGTGATGAAAGGTACCTAGAAAAGCCAGGTAGGGTTCATCAACCCTTCCTTGCCAATGTGCAGAAGTTCTTAAATATATCTGCAATTTAGAGAGCACAGACAGTAACAAAAGCAAGAAGCATTTCTTTAAGCTTTGATACATGGTTCAAAAAGTTAACTGTGTAACAGATTAACTCACAGAAGATAAGAAGTCATATCCTTAACTTGAAAGCCCTGACCTCCTCCTGATAAGGATTTCCCACCTGCTCCTTTCATGTGCCCTAGGCCCTGATAAATGGGGAAAACAAGCAATCTTTAATTCTTCAGATTTATGACTTCATAACAAACACTTTGCTATTTGTTCCATCAAATGGCTTAATGAAACCAAACCAAATCCAGGACAAATGACCTTATCCCACATGCCTCATCAGGCTTCAGATTCCTGCTAATGTGACTCAGAGCAGCAAGTCTAAACATCTCTGCTTTAACAGACTGATATATCACCTGCTAACCCCACCTACATAGAAGCTCCTAAAAATTTCCAGCTACCTGCCAGAAATTTGCAGTTAAATAATACAAGTTAATTCAGTGTTGACATGGGATCCTGCTGGATGAAGTGGTAACATCTGTAGAGCACAAGGCATCCTGGATTTCCAGAGCAGCAGTTCTCTGGGTGTCCACCCTTGTAATTCTTGGGGTTAAGTGCTCAAGACACATCAGTGAAATGCAAATGACACAGCAGATGTTGCCACTCCTCCACTGCACACACACACCCCTACACAGAATTCCAGAGCCTTTTCTGATGCTCAGCCCCTGGCCCATGTGCAGAGGGTTCCCCTTCCCAAAGGGAGCTACTCAAAATGCACCCCAGCTGATTCCCCAAGCAGTCAGTGCCAGTCTGCACTAACACATCTCCTCCTGCCTATTGATTCACTGTCTCTGCTTCCCACCTTCCTGCTGCACAGCCAACAAACCAGTCCCTGAACTGGGGCTCAGCACTGCCTGGTAAGCTCCTGAAACCCCAATGGCAAGAGATAGGTACAAGGAGAAAAGATGTATAGGGTGAACCATGAAACCCTCAGGGTTTCATCTGCAAGTCCCAGAACCAACCTGATGCTGAGGACTCTCAAGTTCATTACAGGTCTGAACTTTCTTACCCAGTAAAACATCTACAGAGTGATGCCCACCAGGCAAGACTCCACAGGCCTTTGACAATTCAGCCATGCTGCTCTTTTCTTGGTAATTCTTCCCCAGTTTTCATCAAGTTATTCTTTAAATTTGCTTTCCAAAATTCACCTACAGGAAATGCCTTCTCTTTATCAGCAGTTCACACTCTTGGCTCTCCCTGAAATATTCTGTAGCTTCTTTACATCTCAGCCTTGTCTAAATGTGTGAAATCACACAAACCAGACAACCATGCAAACAAGTTTGAATAATTACTGTTTAATTAATAACCTCAGCGTGTCTGGTATCAACAAGACAGTTACTCAGAGTGAATCTACACTCACAAACACTGGTCTGAGAACACAATAAAATGACTTTGGAACAGCTGTTAACCTGCTTTAGGAAACGTTTATCATGGCATTAACACCAACCCTACAGAGCACTATATACTGGAGCTATTCTTCAGCCCATTTGTCATTCTACTTACTAAAGAGCCTATTTGGGAACAGCCTGGAGAGCCCTGGCCAGGAATGGTGGATAATGGTGGGAACTCATTGGTATGAGCTCCCGTGTTCAGCCAGCAGAAGGATTTACATGCATTGTAACACAACACTTAACGCTTCCCAGCACGAACTCTCTGCTGGAGAACAGCTAATTTTGAAACATTCCCTTTGGTTTTGGCACATCATTATCTAGTAAAGTTTATACAGAGAGAGCAGCAAGTGGATGCAGAAATGAGGTATGGAATGGTCCCCTGGAACACTGGGAAGCAGACAAAATAAAAATCAGCTTTTTCCTACAAGCTAGGTCTTTGCTACAGCAGTTTCTCAATCTGTTGTCAATAAGCTATCAGGAAGTGACCTGGTACAACTGAAAACAAGCTGATATAAAAGTTAAAAATAACACATATAAATATACATGTGCAACAAGAAGACAACAAGATGACAAGAACTAAAAGTTTGAAGAAGCATTCAAAGCATGGCCCAGTTTTTGTTTGGCTGTAAAAGAAAACAGTTATGAAAACACTGCATAATGCCTTTTTTTTTTTTTTGGTAACAGGTCAGGTAGCCTTTGGACTGAAGGGAGTTGAGAAACTTACCCAGAGAACAACTGCAAGAGAAGATTTCTCTACTTGATACCGTGTGTTTCACACTTTAGTTAGTGCTCAACGTTCACTACTCCACTGGTACAACTGGGCAGCAATCTGCCCTCCATGGAGTTACCAGTTTCCTCCATCCACATTTCCAAAATCATGCATTTAGGAAAGGCAGAGCAGAATTCCAAGTACCTGGACAGCTGCACAGAGGTTTTACATGTGAGTAAGCACAAAGAGTAGAGCACTACCAGGGCTGGAAGCACAGGTGGCAAATCTCAACACTGATCTCCCTTCCCTGTTTAAGCTCTGTCAATCAAATTTGGAGGCCTTATCTCCATTTTACAGATGGCTGATGCTACCAACTCTTTATCACACCAGGGGCTAATCAGATAAATTTATTAGACATACTTAAGTAGATGGTGCCACAGAATTACTTGTTATATTAGTAGTATATTTACTAGAAGGAGAAAGGAGCCTGTAAGGAAGCAAAACTTTTAGGAAAAAAACAGCTCAGATCTCTCCTTCATCATCCCAGGCCACAGCTGGGCAGAGCTGAGGGGATCCAAGCCACAGGAAATGCAAGGGAATAGGAAAACTGACGGGTTTTGTACACAGGTAACTCAGATTTCTCACTGGAAAAAATGAGGGCTCCACTACCAACTCCTGGGCCAGGAATACTAAAGCAGCAATGTAAATATCACTCATCAGCATTTCCCTTTCCTTTCTGTCTTCTCATGAGAAGCCTCAGGAATTATGGAAATGCCTTTCCCCCTTATTGTGTCAAACACATTCCTCCATAATTCCAGAATCCAGGGTCCACATCAGCCTCCCTGAAAGCTGGTGCAGATTTCAACTACAAATTCAAAGAGATTCCTGTTCTAGTTTTCTTTTTTTAAAATATTACATGATTTGAAATCCCCTAAAAAAAGGAAAAGAACAACAGAAAACACACACACAAAAAAAAACCCACAAAGCAAAAAAAAATCTCTTTCTTCCTATTAAAGGCTTTACATATTTTTTGAGACAACACACAACTCGTTTGAGTTGTTTTGAAGAATTTAAAACCACTTATTTAAAAAGGAGAAAAGCAAAAGAATCAATCTAACAAAGCTGAGTGCTACACAGCTGCGTGTTCAACATGGAAGGCAGGTCTGTATTTCTTACTGGGTACAAGAAAAGTTATCATATTTAGTCTCACTCTAATTAAGAGTCTCCTTCCTTCTCCTTCCCAACAACTCCCTTGTAAATACAAGCTACCCACTGCCAAAACGAGATAAAATAGCACACACATTATCATAAAATTAGAGCTGGGAACAGGCTCCAACATTTTGGTTTTTGCCTTAAAAAAACCCAAAACACCACCACCACAAATGTCTAGTACGTACCCTGCACTAGTTAGTCTGAATTTTCTGGGTTTCTTTTTCCTTTGGTTAGATTTTTATATTTCCCTTTGTTTTTTGGTGTTGTGAGTAGTTTGGGGTTGGTTTGGGTTTTGGTTTTTTTGGTGGTTGTTCGGGTTTTTTTCCAAGTAAGTTTCAGATCGTTATTTAGCACTTGGTGCTCTTAAAGAAAAACCAGAGAAGTTATGCCACAACTCAAAAATAGATGAGACTATTTAACCTTTATTTAGTAATATGGAAAAAGCACCTGAATTTCTGCAGTCCCCTGCAGCTGTTGGCCTCCAACTGCTCAGAAAAAACCTCCAACAGCAACTTATCTCCTCCCTTGGTCACACAGATTTATTGTGTGTAAAGAACTGACCTCTTTCAGCTGTGCTGTCAGATCACCCACTGACCCATCCGATTTCCCAAGTCTGGGAATACCAGGGACACATTCCACTCAAAAGTCAGCCATGAGCCACAGCCCCCAGCTGCAGCAAACACAATAAAGTGAGATGCAGCCACTTTGAAGAAACTACAGGATTAGAGGAGAAAAATCCATCGAGGAATGTGCCCAAAGAGTAGAGAGACAAAAAGTCAAGTGCTGGCTAGGGCTGGTTCCCAGCTCAGGGGATGGCTGCTAAGCTGTCCTTTTGCACAAAGAGGGGGGAAGTGTAAAAATTCACACCCAAAAAATGTAACCCAGCAAGCAATAACCCAAACAACTGCTCCGGGAAACTTTCACAAGGACATTTCAGCCTGACTACAAAACTGGCAAGTTTCCACAACCAACTGTCCTTACAGAGGTCAAGAATATCCCACAAAAAGAAATTCTTTATCTCTGTTTTGCTGCTCATCTTCCTTGCACGTTTCTCACCCTCCTGATTACACTGGGGGAAAACCTGATGTTAGCATTTAAGCATCAAAAAATGGCATTGCCAGTCCAGACTCTACAGCCTCCCAATGGTCTTTTCACACATTTTATAGTCAGAACAAGCTCATTCACATCCCAAATCCTGTTGAAAAGCCATCGTTAACGCTCTCCTCCTTTTGTACCAATTCCACATGTCTGGAACTGGTAAATTTTTCTCCATCAATCTGCACCAACCCATAATCCTTAAAGACTGTGGGGGAAATCAGTGATCATGTGTAAATTATACAGCTGTAACCTGTACAGCCCTCCCACAGGCTGCACACACAGCTGAAGGTTTACCAGCAGAAGAAAAAGAGACACCTCACTCCCTGCAATCACTGCAAAACAGGCTCATGTGGAAGTAAAAGCAAAAGGGAAAAAAAAAAAGTCAATAAAAGCCACTCTGCAAAATTGACTTCAATATATTGGACATTATGCTTTTTTCTGTTCTCTTCAATTGTATTAAAGTGCTTTGAACTCTGCTAAATCAAAAAGACAGCATTTGTATGTGCTCTCATAGGGGGGCATCCATGATACCTGTCAGGACTCTCCATTATTCTGGATATTTCAATCCTCTCAAAATACTCACTGACAAGCTGATTTCCAAACAAAATTACATATGGGTGTGAGACTTCAAAGATCTCTGAACCTGCATCAGGATGCTAGAAATAAAAACATTGCTGCATTCACAGCATTATTTTCCTTTAGCCAAAATCATTACAGACCCTCTCTCAGTGTTCCTCATAAAATCCTTGCCAAAGAAAACCAAGTTTTCTAAAGAAGGCTGAGTAGATAAGAAAGGTAGAGAGGCACCAACATCAGAAATTAATCAGTTCAAGAATGTTCAGAGACAACTATTTTATGTCTATAAGACTCCTGAAGCAGATGGTAAATCCATAACAGACATACCTGAGCAAGCTCTCTCTTTGGTACAGTAGGACATTTTTTCCACAAAGGCTGCTGTTCAATATGTTACATCAGTCCTGGACAGAAATATTCCAAAATAATTTATTTATAAGCATTATCTGCATCAGGAGCATCACAGGCCTAAGAAGAGCAAACTCACAGTGGATCCTCAATATAATGCAACCAAACCATTTTTCCCTGCATTAAGCTCACCTACTCATTTTTCTTTCCAAACTGAGCCAAAAAAACACTATGCACAGAGGAGGTACAAAACTTCAGCCACTTCAAAGGGAACTTTAGAGAACCCTCTAAAAGTTTCCTTCAGTTAAAGGAGTCTAACACGTTATTCCCTCAATTCACCCAGGAGCTCCCTCCATCTCTCATTTCGCAACAAGCGCTGGCACTCTTTGGTTACGAGTTTCTCCATCCCAGACCCAGCCGCACGCTCCCACAACTCCAGCGTTTGGAGCTGGCGCTTTCCGCGCTGGATGCGCCGCCGGCCCGGCTCGGAGCGGGGCACGGGGAGTGCCCGTGCGGCCGCCGCTGCCCCGCTGCGGAGCGCTCCGCCGCCGCTGCCCG
>VZRX01011131.1:0-18129 GCA_013398075.1 Notiomystis cincta
GTGAGAGTGTGTGTGAGTGAGTGAGTGAAGGCAGCTGCCCCTGGCAGGGCAGGCACTGGACTCACCTTCCTGGAGGAGCTGTCGAAGTGCACCCCACAGGCTTTGCAGCTCTGCTCAGAAGCAGTGGGAGAGGGGAAGGAGCTGTAGCCGGGGTTGGAGTAGGCCTGGGCTCGGGCTGCCGGCGCCGGCGGCATCTCCTCGGGGGAGCCATCCATACAAAACCAGTTACAGCAGCTCGCCCACATGGCACCTGCCAGGGGAAACACAGGGCACAGCTGGCACGGGCTGGCAGCTGAGCTGGCAACAAAGCAAGAAACGCAGGTCAACTGCCCAGCCACCGCTCATTTTAACAGCACGTTGTGGTCCTTCCTCTGGCAAGTGCACACAAACCCCACGTGCACAATCCAGGGACAAATAAAGATGAAGAGAACTTTATTACTGAAACTTCATAGAGTTAAGAGACTACAGTGAGGATAAGATAAAATTTATGTTCCACTTGGCTATATCAGATTCTGAGTTTGCTGTAACAGGCTGTTTCTCTTTCACATAAGCTGTAATACTTCTCAGAATGTAATAATGTATCAGGAAAAGAACACAAAAGCTCAAATTAGATGGCACAGAACAGTTAAATAAAATCAGCAGCAGGATAACAGTTGGCTATGTCTGAGCTTTATCCTAAATCCCTCTACAGATTTACAGCTGCAAATCCAAAAAGATAAAATAAAAGCAAGGACAGTGGAGCCACTGATTTCACACACTGCAGTTCTCAGCCGAATTTACAGCATTACAAGGCTGAATCATCACACAGCAGGTCCATGTCAGTACTGTAAGAAAATCAAATACTGGCTTTGGTAACTTCTTTGAAAAAAGAACTGCAGCTGAGACATAGAATCACTTGTTTACTTTTTCAAGACAAATTTTATATGTATACACATACATACAGACACACACACACACTTACCAAAAATCCTAACACAGTCCAGTGCAAAATGCTCAGCTCCAAAGTCTTCTAAGACCACCTCTGCAGCAATATTCCAGAAATACACTGCTATAAAGTTGCTTTTGGGAGTTTACAAAGAAATCTGAATTCATCTGGGCATTCAGTTTCTGGAGCACACACCATGTGTCATCACTTATGGGTAAACTGAATACAAATTGCCTCCTCTGCATTTCTGCTCTCACATGGGAACTCCTGAACCGTTCTTTTATGTCTTAAAAATCAGCTCCCTCACTGATAGTGTTCAGCAACTGCTTGATTTTATAAACTTCTGGAAATAAAACATCTCTCAGCTGCACAGGCAATTCTTTGCTTTTTACTCAGTAAGTATTGCCACTGTGAAACTCCAGATTCCCAAGGGAACGGGGCTGGTATGAATCCTGAAGGTTATTGGGTATAATATGTTCTTTTTATTAAGCTGTGCTAAATCTTTGGGGCTGATGTACTTGAACTGGGAACCTTTAGCACTCTGGTGCTGTTCCAGTATCTGCTGCTTCAGTGGCATCTTTAATCCTTTCAAATCCTGGCTGAATTTGGCTCATCAGAGTCCCTGCTGTCCTGGACAGATGCCTTTCAAATCCCACAGTGTGAGCTCAGCACATTGCAGTGTTCAAGTGAAAACCTACACATTCACCACACAGATTCGTGGTGGAACTGATGGGCACGTTGCTGCCACGGAAATGACACTTGGGCTGGCTACCAGATCCCAATAAATAGTGTGGATTGCACTCAGGCTGGCAGTGAGATCCCAATAAATACACGGAGGGAAGCACTGCACGAACAGAATTAATCTATCACCCATCTGTATTAGCTCTGCCCTGCAATCAAACACGCACTTTAGATGGCACAGATAAAAGAAACAATTACCATTTTTCTCTCTGCACGTTAATTTCCAAGCTCTCTGTCCCACTCAGAAGTTAACAGAGCCTTTCCATTGCAAAAATACAGCATTTCTACTTGAAATTACACTCTTTGGAGGTTTAATTTGTTCCTAGGAATCACAAATCTAAACAACATGAAAGCTGCACAGTCCAACAAGCATTCAGAGCCTCCACAGCAGTGGAAAACTGTGTCCAGAGTTAAGCTCCCTTCCTGTTTCAAGGACCCCTGCGAGCTGAAGGCCACCCACGAGAACAGAATACACAAATGCTACTGCCTGCCCCCAAAAATTTTGTTTTCCTAAAAAAAGACAGCCTACTAATTCACTCTGGAACATTGCAACGTGTCAAACATTGGGAAGAAAAACACAAGGCAGTGCACGAACCAGGATAAAATAAGACAGAGCTCAGCATTCAGCTGGGGTTGTAGCTCTGTGATTGCCAGGAATTAAAAGGCCAACAAAAGGCTCAGATGTTGCTTTAGAAGAACCTGAATCCTGCTCAACTGCAAAAGCATGGAAGGGAAATGGCCATAAACAAACAACTAACAACAACCAGGACTGTCCTTTGAGCCATTTTTCCAAAGGATCTCTGTTACTGAACAGAAAGGAGCACACATGTAAAACACCTCTGCAGCTGCCTACAGCTGCAGTAAGAGCAACAAGAAATGCAGGAAAGATTCAGCAACTGCTTCAAGAGGCATTTGCCATTGTTCTGGGTAGATCAGCTTTAGATCCAAGGAAAAAAGCACTGCCACTGGGAGAGGACTCAAAGTTGCAAGCAGAATGCCACAGTGGAATTTCAAGATGACAATTTCCTTGATAACTCTACAATGTTTGCTACGGTCAAATTATTCCCTTATTTATTAGTACCGATCCAGAGGTACAATCTCAGCACAATCCAGGAACTGCTCATTTCCCCAAGGGAGGGATGGAGGGATGGATGTTAAAAATGTGGCAGAGTCTGAGGGTCAGAACCAGACAGTCCTGCCCTGTGCAAACCCTGCCAATCCCCTGCAAAGGAGCTGCTGCTCTGCACCCAAGGAGCTCCACAGCTACACTGATGAAGTGACAAATTAATGGCCAGACAAAAAAAAAAACACCCAGTGGAAAGAGCTACTTCTGCGGTGTGCTCCAGGGCTGGGAAAATACTTACAGTAACTTGCCCAATAACAGTGTGACAGCTTGGAAAACTTAATGACAGCGTGGATTTCAGGAATTCTCAAGGAACCTCTTGAATAAAAGATGTGGCCTCACTGACATGACTGGCACTACTGATAGCAGCATTATCCTTGGACAAGGGGCCTGTACTGCCTAATGGAGCCACAGAAACAGCTGCTTGAGCCACGCAGCTGAACTGGGTTTGGCAAACTGGAAGCTCCATGGCAGGCACCCAACAGCGACTGCTGGCAGCCGAAAACCACCTGCCCTAAATCCTAAGTGCCTGTTGTGCTTGGAGCATCTGCCAGGGCAAAGGGAGAGGGAGTTTCATCAAGGGTGGAGACACGAGATCAAACAGTCTATCCCGGACTTGCAAACACATCCACCCACATGGCAATCAGCACCTTGGGAACACGGGTGTTTCATCTTCTTTCTTCAATTGCTTTAAGAAAAGCCAGAAGAAATCCAATAAATGGCAGGGCCATGGCTTGCCATGGATAAAGTGGTGCCAGCACTCCACCATGCTCTGCTGGACTGCTTTTATTGATTTGTTTATTTATTTTTCCAGTACGAAGCATGCCATGACTCTCTTCACTGGATTTAAACAGGAGAGTGAAATTCGTTTTGTCACATTAACACAACACCATGAGTTCTGTATTAATTAATTCTGAAGGAAATACCAGTGATGTCAAAGTTCTCCTCTCATACACAGCTGAAGACAGGATTCATAATGCAGGCCTGGATTCTTACACTTCCCATCTTCATTAAAATTATTGTTTGAACTCAGGTCCTCACTCTATATGCAATAACCTTGCTAGCTGGACTGTCAGGGATCACTGCCTCCACGCAGGATTTATGACACATGCTGTTTGGACTTCATCAAACGGTAGGCTGTGGCTGCAGAGGAAAACTGTGGCTTATGTTTGAATATAAAACCTGCCTTTATTTTCCTGAGAGTACAAACAACAAGGCACTAGGACAAGCAAAGGAACATCTCGGAATCAATGAGCTGCCAGCTCTGTATAATAAAGCTCTCGAGGACTGGGTCTGGCTCCTTTTCGTGACTGCTCAGGAATTCAGCAGCTGGAATGCAGTAGCACCAAGGAGACACTTGAATCAAGGCATCAAAGGAACTGAGCTCCCAGAAGCAGCTGATTTTACTCCCACACAAGGAGAAACCACAGCAGCAAGTACTTCTGCTCCTGAGAGGCCTTTAACCGCTGGAACAGCAGGGCTGATGACCCTTAAGGCTACTGCAGATGGAGCTGGGTGCCAAAAAGGGAGGGAGATGTGAGCAATCAGCTTTGCTGGGGCTGGCTTCCCTGCAGTGCTGTTTGCTCATCAGCCCCCACAGCTGCCTTCACACCTCCTCCTTTGGAGCTCTGTTCTCCACAATCAGCTGCTTTTCCATCAGCTCCTCTTGCCCCTCATCCATGGAGAGACCACCCTCCTTCCTACTTCAGAACCTTCTTACTGCCTTCAGAACCTGCTGATCTGGTGGTCCAACCTGGCATCCACTGTGTGTGCTCCAAAACTGCAAGGCCCCATCCACTGGTAAGACACAACTTCCAACACAACACACCAACCCTGGGATAATGCTGTTCACAAAATCATTAGTTCCTGCCACTTCAAGCAGCTTCAAGATCAAGGAAATTATTCAGAAAGCCAGAAAAAGACAACATGGCTTTAAAATACTCATTGATAGCTCACTTTAAAAATTACTATTTTTGTTATTAATCCACACTGTAGCCCCTGCAAAATGAATCAGATATCACTTTGATGAATGCTGTTTTAAATGGTTAAAGTACCTAATGAGTTAACCACCTTGGTGCCCCCATTAATAGTGGTGCACAATTGTTCATTGTTACAATTTACTATTTTTTTTTTTATTTTACCAAACCTGCACAGATAAGAAATGCCTTGCTAAAATTAGTTTCACTAATGACCTATTGCTTGCAAACTGAATTCACAGTTAGGTCAAAAAATAGTATTTACTTGATAACAGAGCTATAGAACAACCTGCTCAAATCCAAGTTATGAACAAAGTATTATTTTTATCAGCCTTTGTCCCAGGCACAGACCTGAATTATGATAAATGGGAGCAGCCATATGTTAGGACAGCTGGAAAAGTCAGCAAATGAGCCACTTGCAGAAGGGACAAGGGAAGGAAGTAGGCTGCCAGACTGAGCATGACATTTGCAGACGTGGTGTCTCAACCAGTACAGAGCAGCAGAAAAGGAAGAGATGGGACACAAATGTGTCACAAAGAATGTACATCTAACTTGCTGTACAAAATAATTTGACTGTGACCGTCAGATTTTCATGTATGGATAGGAAACAGTATGTTTATGAGTAAAAAAAATTCACCTGTGCCCAAGGTGACAGCATGCACACCTTGAAAAAATGAGTAAATAAATAACAGCACTGGATCACAGCTAGAAACAGGTGTTCAAGTGGGAGAGACACAAGAAATTGTTATGGAAGGAGGAGACATTTTTCCACTTTGTTCTGTGCCTTCCAAAAGTCTGGAGACATTTCCAGACTTCTCTAATCATCTAAATATGCAACAGCAGTAATCCTTACAAAGACAAATATTTAATTGCTCACCAGTCTGATCAGCAACTTTGATGTCAGTTTAACAGTCTCTTCAGGTGAGACCCTGGTCAGCCACAAAGGCAGAGTAAGGCTACAAAGGCTCAGGTCAGTCCACACTGAGCTGTCACAACGGGGTGTCCAGGATTTCTGTGTCCCCTTGGTTGTGATCCTGTGCATCCAGGAGTGCCTGTGCTGCTGGGCACGTCAGGGGATGTCCTTGAACAGCACCCACATCCTCATGTCCAGAGGCTGGCCAGAGCAGGCTGGCACTGGCACCCCATTCCCAACGCTGGCTACACCTTCCCCGTGGGATGCGCGCAGTCCCTGGCTGGAAGCGCAGCTCGTGCCCACCAGCAATAATCCATCTTTGGCCCCTCTTCAACACAGCTGCACCTGTGCTTCTCCACCTCGGAGATGCCTCCAAAAGCCTCTGTGTGTGGGCTCAGGAAGCTCGGCAGGCTCGGCAGATCCCAACAACCCAGGCAGGAGCAGATCCTGGAGCGTGGCACACAGCTGGACTCGGCAGCGCCGCTGCTCCGAGCGTGCGAGCCCGAAGGAAGGGAATCTGGCCACGCACCAGCATTTTAATGAAGGAAGTGACATCCATTTACCAGAGAGCAGAGAGTAAACAGGGCAGCCCGCTGGGGCAGGGTGCAAGGCAGAGCAGGAAAAGCTGGAATGGGGCCACAGGCGTTCAGCACAGCCACACACGGCTCTGCTGAAACGCCAGCGCCTTAAATCGCGGCTGAGCCCAGAGAGGCACCAAAAGTCACTTCCCACTTGCGTGGTACAGAGGAAACCATCGTGCAGACAAAGCCCCTTTTATGCTGCTATAACCTGGTTTACACTGAGCAGACCATTTGCCAGGTAAACCCTTGGCTCAGCTGAGAGGAAAATTACGAGTTCTTAGATACATGAAAAAATCCAGCAGGTATTCCAACAGCATTTTTCAGCTGTACCAGCGCTTATCAGCAGGGTCTGAGTAATCTGCAGGCTGATTCCCAGCAGCACTTGATGCTGCTTGGGAGGTTTACGGACAGATCTCCACCTGAAATCCCACCAGCGCTGTTACAAGCACAAAGGAACTCAGCTTCAAGCACCTCTTTGAAACTGGAGAGCTGAAATTCCCATGTGAAAAAGGAGGAAACGGTTGTAGAAAGCTGTGGGATTTACAGAGCATTGGCCAGAAAGTTAATTCCAAAACAGACACCTTCTCACTTGACTCCCAGCTTTGCACCTGGAATTGCAAACTCAATGCTTGCCCACTTTCCCACTCCTCTGCACAACAAGTAACACCAAGCTACCCCCATTTTAACAATAGAAGCTTGGAAATCCTCTTTTGCAAGGATACCTGAAGTGACTGTTATTTTAATATAAACTGTTTACTTTGACCCAAAGTTGCATTTTATATATTGAAAAATATTTATATTAAAAGCACTTCTTGATATTAACTGTAATTAGGTCTCGAGACATCTGCCAAGATGAAAATCAGCTGCCTTTTTCCTTTGCAAATCAGTGACATTCTTCCAGCAAGTTAACACAAAACAAAGTGATTAATGAAATGTGATTTTAGAAAATTATTTTTCTTACCCAGTCTAACTCAATCCCTTAGTCCCATACCTGTTCCCGAGCAAAGTGCTGTGACCTCACAGTTATCTCCCCTCCACTCTCCTGTTATGCTGGAAAACAATTCAAAAAGCTGCTGTGCTCTTTCACACTGGTTTGATACTCATCAGCAAGGCTGAATTAAGTCATATATAGCATGAACCAAGGCAGGAAGAGAAGAAAGGTGACTCTGGAGAAGCAAGATTCCAGAGTACTTTTTGTTACCATTCCCAGCATCCTACATGGGTGCACGTGTCTCTATCCTTAGTCTCACATCCAAAAGTGTCACTCAAAGTGGAAGTTCTCCATCAAAACTTCAGCAAGGAGCAGTCCAGGGATCCTAGACTATCCCCTACCAACTCAACCAGTCCTTTCCATTATGGAGGAAAAGGGCCATGCTGGCGCTTTTTTTTCTCTGTTCATTCCTATCCTGACAAGGATTATCCTTGTCATTCATATCCTATCAAGGTTTTCTTGGATTCAGCTGCATGGATCATTACTAAAACTGTAACTGCAATAGGTAGCAATAAACTGCTCAATGAAAACCTGAACATTTAAGCAGCCCTACTCCAGGAAGGGTCCATCCTCTCCTGAGTTCATCTCCAAACCCACCTAGACCATTCCTCCATGACAGCCACGGGGCAATAGCAGGGGGAGCTTTCCTGGATCTGTGCCCACCTGGAAGCCAAAAAGTGGCTCCAAAGGCACAGCAGGAGCTTTTCAGGGAGTCCTCCTCCTCCTCTCCACACTACAAATACCTTCCTCTCTCAGCAAATTTTACAATGCCCAGAATAGAACCTTGCTGAAAATAAGTTTCTGCTGTGCTGCAAAACACTGCTGTGGACTAAGTGACTTCAGTGTTTGGGTATTGCAAACAAAGAGGAGCAGATCCACAGTTTAACCAGGGAACAGCTTGGAATCCTCTCTGCTGGAAGGCGATTTCACCATGGAGGAAGGTAACCACTGTCAGAGGGTTTAATGATACCCTTCTCCTAAATGGGGGAATTCAGGGAGCTGGAGAAAAAAGGGGAGGAGAAAGGAGATAAATTTGCATTTTCATCACATCTCGAGTTCCCTACTTCAGATAAAGAGAGATCAAGCTATTTCCACTGAAATCCTTGGCCACAAAAGGCCTATGGTGACAACTACACATCTTGTTTCATTATGACAGCTGGATAAATTACATATTCATCAACAGTTCAGCTTTGTGATGCAGCACAAGCATATGGAGGCAGTTGAAGGGAAAAGAGAGAGGTGCATTATCCCAGATACAGCCCCTCAAACTAGGGGTTGCACAGGATTATTTAATTCCATTAAGTTTCCCTGAAACTGGGATTGCCGTTGGCCCTAAAGCTCCATAGACTCAGGGCTATCAGTGGTCTCAGGCACTCAGAACTGAGAGGTTTTGCTGATAAATTACACCACCAGTTAGAAATCCTGGAAATTACATGTCATGCTAAGCTATGGGTTTATTTTTAACCAGTAAACTTCTAAATTTCACTCCCCCTAAAATCAAAATATAGCCTCAAAATTCCTCGCATGCCAAACCTACACCTCTTCCCACCTTATTCCAGGAGCTGCTGGTAGAAAATCAACCTAAACCCCACGGAATTTATACAAGTGGAAAAGTGTACGTGCAGTAGGACTGGATACATCACAGCTCTGTGCAGACTGGCAGGCAACCTCTAACCTATTTAACTGGAGCCTGAAAAAAGATAATTTTTATTTGGTTGGACTGAAACAGATCTGGATGTATATAGCTGAGGCACATCATAACAAGTACAAACACTGCAGACTCATTTCATAGCTATGCCTATTCCAAATTAATCTGAATTCAAATCCAAACTAGGTGCTGAAATAGAATAAAATGCAGCTGCAGATCATCTCCTCCTGCACACACGTAGAAAGATCAGCACAGACATCACATCCGACATGGTGTGGGAAGCTCTGCCCTCCCAGGCTGCAGAAATACTCAGGAATTAGTCAGCAGTTAAAAAAAGGTCCAGGATGTTGAATACAAACCTGGGGACTGGTTTTGTTTCTGTGATAGCAAAAGATAGTGCAATGACAAAGCAAGTTTACTTATGGTTTAGTCACCTTATCTGTGGACAAGGGAAAATACCCCACTCTCATCTGAAGGAAGTTAATACAGGTGGAACTTTGAGAGGGACTTTGAAGTTGTACTCTTAAAGTATTTCCATAAATATTATTTTCGTGCCAATCTCCATTTGCCACGGAAGCATTTCAAATTCAGAATTGCTTACAAGCAGTCCTGGAGAAGGGCTTGAAAACTGAGGGAAAGTTCAAGCCTTACCACCCAGTGTCTGCCAGCAGGACAAGTATGAACTCTGCAGCCTTCACAGGACAGATGCTGTATAAAAGTCCATTTCCAACCATCTGCAGTGTGTGTTTCTAGGGCTGGAAGGTTCTACATTGGTTCCTTCACCACCATCCTTGTTCAACTGCTGTGCCTCTCTCCCTCCAGGCTCAGTGTCTGCAGAACATTAAGGACTGAGAAATCCAAAACAAAGCAGCCCGAAATCTGGGCTTTATTCAAACAGAAACATGAACAAACCCAACAGCCATCTGGTGCCATGGGTTTGGTTACTGAGTTGAGGGGGCACATCCTGAGGAGATTCTGCAAGAGCTCACAAACCATTCAAGTAAACATTTGTCTCTGGGAACTAAAGCCTTGATCCAAAAAAGGCAATTCCCCTTTATTTCCACATCTCTATACATATATTGTGGCAGAACATTCGAGTTCTTTGTCAAGGCTTTTCATCACCTGTGTGAAGCACCAAGAGAGGCAGGATGGGCATCCTTTGATGGGAGAGCTCACCTAAACCCGCCCAGTTCATGGGATCAAACAAAGTGCTGAAGGTGGAATCCCAGTGGGATCCAATCTGCAGAGAAGGTATTTTTACAAAAGACTCAGAGGACAGGAGGGCAGGAAAGCTTCAGACAGGGACCTGCATCTGCTGGATTCCCCACCTTTGTCACAGAGAGGAAATTTCCCATATATGGCCCAAGCCAACAGGGTCACATTTCAGTGCAGGATTTTGGCAAGCCCAGACATTCAGACATCATGAGTCAGTGCTCCAGAAATCACTGGGGTTTATAAACCAATAAGTCTACTTCATTTTGGCTGGGTTTTTTGATTCACCTTCTGCTGGGCTTTTTTTCCTCAACCCTTGCAGTACACAGGCACCATCACATTTTCATTTTCCTTCTCTGTAACTGGCAGGAGCATCTTTCCATTCCAGGGTTTTTTTTGCTTTGTAAAATGACAGACAAGACTTTCATATTAAATTAAATCTTGGTGTTGGGACAGGAAAAATAAAACCAGACCACCTGTCACAGAGGCTGGGAAGAGATACTAAGCTGTCTTAGACTTTCACACAACCCTCTAACAACAAAGAATACTTATTTTAAAATAATTCAACTGCAAACCTCGAAACATCTTCACTTCTGTCCTCAGATCCCAAAAAACAATTTATCTGGCACTTCAGCACAAGCAGACACGGCTGCTGCCAGTAAGAAGCTCCCTAGGACACAACCTTTTCCACCACTGACCTGGTAACATCAACGTGACCCTTCTTTTCTTTTGAACTCTACTTTTCTCAGTTCAATAGCTCAGCAGAAACTGACCCAATTTTGATTGCACAAACTAAATCAGATATCACATATTCCTACTAAAAAAAAATAAAATCTGAATCTTGAAAAATATCACTGGGTAATTATTTTCAGATTAGTAATAGAATAAATAATGTGGGACAATTCAGGGTGAGGATTTTTAGTTTCAGTTTCCAGCTCTCTGAGTTTGGGCCACTTCAATTCTCTGTGCTTGAGTTTTCCCTAAGCAAAATACAGATAATGCCCCATCAGGGAATGGAATCAATATTTCATTTCTTTAAAGCAGTACTGTATTCATAATGGAATTAAATACTTTCAGAGAACTGCAGAGCTCACAGAAGTGAGGCACTTAAGGGAAGAAATGCTGCGAGTGAACAACCTCCTTGCAATTCTGCAGAGCATCCTAACAACTTTACAACACAGAATATTAAAAAAACAGGACAAAACAAGATGATTCTGAGGCCAAATTTGTCTTTGACACAAATGCAAAAGACAATGCAAGTCCTGTTCATTTTTCATGGGGTTTTTTTTTTGTTTGTTTGAACTCTTACCCAGTTCACAATGAAAATTATGCTCAACATGCAGAATAAAATATTGCTCAAAAAGCTTCTTTTTTACTTAAAGGGGCAATACAACTTAGAAATAAAAGTGATACTTACAAATGTGGCCTTGTAAAACAAACAAAAAAAACCACTACAAAACAAACCAACCAAACAAAAAAGACAAACATTCTTGGGACTTGAGACAAAATAAGGTGTGAAGGAGAAAGCAATCTGTCAAACTGCTGACTGGGAAAACATCGAGGATTTTGTATTTCAAATCTGTTGTGCATGTTGTAAAAAACTCTTTTCCTTAGCAGTTTGGGTTTGGTCAATACATTTATGGTTCCCTCCATAATCAAGGATTTAGGCTGATCAGTCAAGCACACAGTGGGCAGTAATAGTTTGTACCTTTTTCTTCACATTTTCTTTCATTAGGAGAATTTTGAGGAAATACCACGGTGTATTAGATTTAATGTCAAGACTGCATCTCTTATTCCTGCCAGAGCAATGAAAGCTTTAGCTCTTGTTATTAAGAGCCACATCCAGGAGTAAAAAAGCAAGCTCAGGCCTCCAGAACAATGTCTAACCAAGAGACTTTGGCTCTGGGCAGAGCAGCACTGAGGGAGACAGGCCTCATTCCAAGAATGATCATCTTACTTCCCTCAGACAAAGTAAAGCCTTTCATGAAGCAGGCTGGGCTCTGGCCTACATTCTGTTGTATGAAAAGGCTTCATTATATGCAGTTGAACACATTGTTTGAAAACCTGATATAAACGGCCTTTACCGCAGCAAGAGCTGAACAAACTGAAATCATGCAATGTTAAGGGTTCCAAGGGACCAAAATGGCAAAACTGTATTAAATGTGGTGTGTGTTATCTCTAAAACACACAGTTTAAACCCTGAAATCGGTTTGCACCCATGGCAGAGTTCAGAGATGGTATCAGGGTGATCAGATAAGGTTATCTGCAGATTTAAGGTGTCTCTGAAGGCAGATAAGAAGAAATGCTGCGAGTGCTTTGTTCCTAAGTGTGTTATTTTGCCAAACACAAGCAGTCATTTACAGGTGCTTTGAATTCCAGCTGCATTCTCCCTGCACATTTTGTAGGCAATCCAAGTCACTCCTGAAGCCCAGCAGAGAGCTGAACAACATATTTCAACTCTTTCCAGGAATTCCTTCACTCAGAATGACATTCCTGACTTAGGTATTTTCATTGCAAAAATCTGTGATTTGTATTTGGGTCAGAGGAGCAAGTAACAAATAGGATAGACAAGTAACAGCAGGAAGAGAAAAGCAGTTTGCCAAAAAAGGACACTGATGATTTGGGCTTTATTTTATTAAATTCATGCTTCAACTCCCTCTTGTTTCTCTTCTGAGTAAGAGACAAAATCTTGCTCCTCCTACCCCAGAGCCCTCTGCACAAGAAGATGCTCAGTGACAGACAAGATTTGACTGAGCTGACAAGGAACTCCAAGATCCCCTGCAACAACTGATCAGCCTTCCCATCTGAGAAACATAAGGGATGGATTATGCAATATCAGCCTCTGTCTGACTGGCAGGAACCTGGGCCCTGAGCTCCAAGAGCATGGAACAGCCCCTACATTAAAACCAGCTTCAATTTCTACTTTTTGGATTATACAGTCAAAGGGGACTTGGAAATCTACACTTTACTTGGAATCCGAAAAATAAACTGTTTCCAAACTCTCCTGCAATGCTTGTGCAGTGGCCTCAAGACAGGCAGGGATCTGGCCAGCTGTGCCACCAGCCACAGAAGCTGCATTTTAGAGCTCACCCTTCTCTGGAACAATTGGAACTTTCTCCGGGCTGGAGTGTGCACACAGAGCTCAGTGTTTCCCTGGGAGCACACAACAGCTCCATTATTGTTTAACTACCAAAAACCAGCTCCCACAATCTATCAAGCCTGACATTCTACCCGTCTCTGCTGCAAGCCCAGACTGCCGGGCACATATATAGGAAGAGGTTCATGGATTCAGCAAGAAAAGTTATTTTGTTAATCTAAACAGAGATTTCCCTTCTTTTAACCATTGATTTGCCATTTTAAAAACTGTTCAGGAACCCAGAGGCCTGTTTATCCTCCAGATTATCAAATTCAAGTGTCTACAAAGAAATCTATTCCAGCAGATGAATAAAAGCTCCTTTTTAAAATACAAATAAAACAAATTCAAAGGCAAGCCCACAGAGAAGGAATTGCTCACTGGCTCAGAGCTGCAGTACCCGTTGTGTTTCCAGCCTGGCCACGATTATTTTAACACCGAACTACAGCAGAGCAAGAAACTGCTGCTTATCACCCTCTGTGCCCAGGAATGGCACTGCTCAGCAGTTTTCTGAGTAATCATGGCCCAGGCACAGTCCTAGGAAGCACCAACACTTCCAAGGAAGCAAACTTATCAATTTATGATGCAACCTCGTGGAGGGTGAGCTCAAACACAGGAATTACTCATCTGGGTGATGCCAGCAAGCCACGTCTCGGGGTGAGAGAGGGCTGGGCCCAGCAGGCATCTTTATCTGAGCAAGGTATTTTGACATCAATAAAAAGCAGCATCACATCAGTTTCAGTCTGGAATTCTGTGGGATGCAGCTCCTGACTCATTTGGGGGAAAGTCAAACCAATAAAAGCTCAAGTGGTGTGGACTCAATGATGCCACTTGTGACACTGCAATTAGAAATTATCTGTATATATAGAATACATAAAGCCCAAAGGAACATCCTTCTGCAGCAGAGGTTACCACGCAACAAGCTACTCCCAAAAGAGAGTATTTTAAATTTAAATTACATTTAATGAGTTTCAAATTTCACTTAACATCAGCCTAAACTAAAAGATTCAAAGCATATGTTCCTTAAGTATATTCTTGTAAGCACATCCCACAACCTTCTGAATATAAATAAAGAGGTGGCAGCATTAAAAAAAGCTGATGTTTAATGAATATTTTAGTCTCCACCAAAATAAAATGTGGAAATTCCTATTCTGAGACTATTTGGCAGAGAAGCCAGAGGACATTAGAGAAAGAAGCCTGATTAATATTTTTTGAGTAAACTGAAAACCTCAAGAGCAATTAAAGTGAAGAAGTTGTAGATTTTACAGACACTGAGAAGAATTAACAGCATCTCAGAAAACAATTCTTTCTAAAGAAAGTCCCTTATGGGAGCATAAATTTAACAAACCAAAAAGGCCTTTCAGAGGTTAGAATAAACCATCTCAGTTCAGAGGAAACCAGCTGAGAAAGAAGGAAAAACCTAATAGAAAATTGGAATTCTTGATCTGACAGTCATACTCGTGGTTTCTTAAAGAAGAGGGTAATTTTTCAGCCTTGCAATGTTGTTTGAAGACTAAATAATCAACTTTAGAGGCACCTACCAGCAGGGGGTCAGACACTTTTGCATGCAGGTGAGTCCTGGTCCTGACATCAGCCCAGCAGTGACGGGATTCTCCCCACCTGTGAAACAGAGATTCCACTTACTCACCCCTGCAAAGCATTCCCTGCTCCCAGAACGGCAGCTGAGGGAAGTGCACACTACCAGCTCCTGGCTTCTTGCAAGGACAGTCTCTGGGAAGGGGAGGGAAACAGGCTTGGTGGGAAACCACAGCGAGGATAATGACTGGAATTACTATGGGGAGCAGGAGCCAGGCTGGGGATTCACAATGGGCAATCAGGGAGGGCTGGGGAAATATTTTTACCAGGTAAATACATGGAATGCAGAGCACAAGGCACAGGCAGTGCACAGCAGCATCAGAGATCTCACCAGGGCTCTGGCTGTACCACTTCCAGAGCTCAATCCAGACCCAAGTCTCCAGACTGCCAGCAATATCCAGGTAAAGCTGGGTTATGCCTGTGGTCAGAGCTCAGACTAGAGAGAAGAACCAGTTTCCCTTATTTTCAACTGCCAGGTACCCAGAGGTCCTCTCTCCCTGCTCAGCAGCAGGTCACACACAGCTGTGTCCAGAAAAGGGCCACGTGCACACACTTTTCTGCATCTCACATCATATCCTGCTGCCCACAGTGTGCTTCAAGTAATTGGTTCAATGTACTTTGATTTCTGATCTTCAGATCAGACTCTGTATCCCTCAGGACTTTCAGAAGGCTTAGAGAAAAGATGGAGCCAGGAGATCTTTAATTAAGTGATCTTTAAGGTCCTCCTAAGCCAATCCACTCTGTGATTCCATATCCTATGAAAACACACTCTAAGGGACAGGAAAGCAGCCTAACCCTCATTAAACACCATTTTTCCTACAGTGAAACCAACAGAGAGTAGGTGAGGAGAGGATTTCACCCAGCCAGACCTGAGGACAGGTCAGACACAGCCTGCCCAGCCCCAGGAGAGCCAGAGCAGGGGCAGGCACACAGGGCAGACTGGAAATCTGCTTCCACCCCTCCAGGCAAAAACTGGTTCAAAGTCCAAACTACAGGTTTAATAACAGCACTGGCAGCTCGGATCAGATCCTGCTCCAGCCTAATTGAAGAGTTTACAACCTCAGTTGTTATTAACAACAAACAGCGGGACAAAGTTGCACAAGAAGTGAAAACGACACCATTTAACAAACAAACAAAACAACACAAACCCACGCTGAAGTCAACAACAATAAAGAGAAAACTGAAGATGTGAAGAAAAGACAGATTTCAGTCATAAACTCAACTAGTGACCACTAACCTCTCAAAAACTCATATATATGATTCCTTTGTATTCTCAGTGCAGAGTATTGCATTCAGCTCTCATTTTAGGAGCCAAATCACATGGTACCTGACAATGAGAAAGACTGAGTCTCACTGAAAGCCATCCTACTTTTTCTACCCTACAATTAAACACAATACTTAAATGATGACTTCAAAACTATTCCAATTCAGCAAAAATTTGAGCAATGAAGCATTAACTCATGAGCAGCACTGTCAAGGCAATCAGCCTTTAATTAAAAGTTCAGCGGGTACACTGAGTGGATGTGCAGTCACAGAGTGCTGCCAGCTGGGTAACCCTGGTCCAGGATCCCCAGCCCCCAATGGGAAACACAGCAGCCAAAGGTGATTGTTTTGCTTCATTAGACCCAATTGTGCCACCAGAAACAATTATGATTACAGAGAACCACTACAAGATCCCCCTCCCCATCACTGTGGGCACAAACATGCTAAGGAGATTCAGTATTTGATGGGTGGAGGTAGGTAAATCCAAGGATCTGGAATTTGTAAGAAACATTTAAAGCTCATCACAGCTTTTTGCTCCACTCCTCAGCTCTGGAAAAATGAGGTAACAGTGGGAAACCAAAGGATTAAGACTCTTCTTGTTTAAGCCTTAATGATCATCTGTCTTAAAAACTGACCTTCAAAGCATTGAAATACAACCCACCACAGTGTAAACACAATAAAATACCAACTTACAGTGCACCTGCCATCTCCCACCCTAATGGTGCAGACAGCTGAGAAAGCTTCTTGTAGACCCACAAAGTTCTTCACCAACTCCACCACGAGGTTAGAAAGAACAGAAAACTGCCACAGGTCCCTGCACTGCTGTCAGAACAGTTCTCCCAAACCAACATCTGAGGCTACGTCCTGTGCTCCCCACAGAAGACACACTGGGTGTCAGAGCAGAGGAAGTGAGCTCAAACAAAACCCAGAAATAAACCCCTTTGGTCTCAGCCAATTAAACATTACCCTGAGCACAGCTTAATCCAAGGAGCATAAAATCAAACTGTTCCTATCTACCTTTAGTGCTACACTTGACCAAGCCCAGCTGTCCTGCAGTGTTGGGAACACAGGAGGTTTTGCAGTGAGTTTTTTCTGGAGTGCAACTGGTTCTTTATCACAGGGTCAAACTCTCAGTCTGTCCATCCTCAGCCTTTTCACCTGAGGAGACCCAGGCAGGACCCTGCTCTCACTGCACAGCTGACATTTATCAACGTGCAGACACCAAAATACTGCTAAGAAACCAGAGGCTGAGTCAATACTTTCCCCACAGGAAACACCTTGACCTGCTTACAGGAATAAACTGCTCGGAAGGACACTCGAGGACTTTTATTTTCTGAACAACTTTTGGTTTCTGCACCAAAGGAAGGACTTGCTCAGCTTTCAGTTTGCAGTACTCTCCCAGTTTTGAGCAGAGAAGGAAATTATTTGGGTCTTTAACATCAAATTACATTTTGGACACGCTAAAATGCAAAGAGACAATAATTTAAGCAGACAGCTCTACAGAAGGCTGGTGCTTTACCGAGAATTCCTCAGCTCTCTTAGCAGTTTGAGCAGAATAACCTACTGAACCCCAGAGGGAGCAGAACTCAGAAAGGGAAGAGTTGCTCAGCACCACTTTTAAACAGGAAAAAAGAGGTTGCACCAGAGTCCCACTCCCCTTCATTAGGGAAATCCTCCGAGGGAACCCCTTGACCCCACCTCCCCAAAACTAAACCCAGGTGCTGCACTTGTCCCTGCCCCATCCCGAGCAGCCCCACTCCCCCTGCCTGTGCCCCCCAAGTCCTGGCAGCCCCTCCTGCCCTATGACCCCCCCCACTTGCCAACACCCCGGTCCAGAGCCATTTCCTCACCCCACAGCCGCTGAATGACCCTCAGGGACAACTCACGGACCCCGTATTTACCTGCTCCACACGACCTTCTCTACCCTGGCAGCCCCAAAACCCTGTCAGCACCCTCAGAGTCTCACACACACATCCCCAAAACTGCAGCGTCCTCACTACCCCACACCCCCAAACCCTGGCAGCCTC